>OMKZ01000516.1:0-16114 GCA_900302535.1 Neoniphon sammara
TCCTTTGAGATTGCATCCCCTTGAGAGCAGGAACCAGAAAATTAAAATTGCCCACATGTAATTTTTCCCCAACAGTCAAAAGGAGGAAGATTACATAATTTTGATGTCAAAGTTAGATTTTGCAGTTATGAGATTTCAACACAGAGACTCCATTCAAATAGTCAAATCTTGATCTGTTATATGGGCCAAATGATATTTGGCAGTGAAATTTCTCTTCAAAACCGTTTAATTTCCAACAGGTAGCTTCTGATTTCTTTTTGAAGATGAAGAGATAAAATTGCAAAATGTTTCCCATTGGACATCTTTTGCTGTTGTGCAGCCTCACCTGCTTTTGCGTGCTGTTAGCTAACACAGCTATTTAGAATATTTTTTGGTAGATTGTGTTTGGTAGCCAATTGAACAGTGCACCGCTATTATTTTGCATAGGAGTGGAAGTTAACTCAACCAACACAGTTTCACTCATATGAACAAAATGTTTTTCTTATCTTGGCCATGATTTTGTGGGAAAATGTAAGGCAGATTTAATATGTGTAAACAAACAAGTTTTATAGATATCCCTGAGTGTGACAATCATGGAAGCTGACAATTTATGTAAATGCCACTTTAAATCAATTCTAGTGCTAATTCTCTACATGCTCCTGTACTGTCCAGTTTCTCAGGTGTTATGGTTTAGCTACTTAAGTTAAATCTGTCCACTCTCTCTCTCTGTCTCTGTCTCTTCAGGTCAAGCTCTTAGAGGAGAAAAACACGATGTATATGCAGAACACGGTGACTCTGGAAGAGGAGTTACGGAAGGCGAATGCCACAAAGGGGCAGGTGGAGACATACAAGCGTCAGGTAACCAGTTGACTTTTATATGTACAGTTACAATTTACATCACCCATTTGTGTTTCAACTGTCTCTCACGTTCTGTTATTAACATCTAGAACCTAGATGTTAATAATAGAGCCCAAAACCTATTACTTTTATTACAAATATTAGTTAATTGTGATATTATCAACCTCAGGCCACACTTCTTGTTCATCTGAAATCATGTGTATTTGAGCAGTTAACTTTAAAAGTACAGCCTGTCCAAGTATAAAGATAGTTGATGAGTGAAATTGTAGCACATATTCTAAACCATGCTATGTATCTCTCCATTTTAACTGTCCTCTCTCTCTCTCCTGTGCAGGTGGTTGAACTCCAGAACAGACTTTCTGAAGAGTCCAAAAAGGCTGATAAGATGGAGTTTGAATACAAACGTGTGAAAGAGAAAGTGGACTCTCTCCAAAAAGAGAAAGATGTATGCACCATTTGTTTCTTTTGGGGGGGCATGGAGTTAAACTACTCCGTTTATCTTTTGATAACAATGCACAGTGTAACTGCAGAACCCCCTCAGTGAGCTAATATTTGTGTGACAGTGCTGTGATAGGAATACAAGCTGAAGAAACACAGGCAGTAGGCTCATTTCTGTGCTGTTATGCAGACAGTACAATGTATTACTGATTTTCATCAAACCTGACGCACCATTTGTGTAACGGCAAGCAGAATGCTGCTGTCAAAATAGGATTTTAGTATAGAAAATGTGCAAGTGTTACAAAGTTCACTGCAAAAAAGAAAAAATACTATACTGAAAGCAGACTTTTTTTGCTCTGTTTTTAGGTACTATCAGTCATGTTTATCTTTTAGAAACAGTTTTGTCACTGATATTACTAGGATAAAGTATTAAATGTTTTTTCTAGGAATAGTAATAGATCTGTCTGTCTGTCTATCTATCTATCTACTAGAAAGTTTTACATTTTGATTTCACTCCTCAAGTTACACTCGGCTTGTTAACTATTCAGGTAGTGGAGGAACAGGAGGGAAGGTTTTCAGATGTAGACGCTGCTGCTTTGTGCAGAGCGAGTGTGACAGGCAGCCAGTCAGGAGCCTGTTTGATACAGAGCCATTGTTTTGCTTTGAATGGATTTACTCAGGGTCAGACAGAGTGTACCATGGTCAGCAGGGACAAAGTTTGGGAGAAGGCGAAAACGGTATATTACTGAGGCATTGCTTATGTTTTGTCTTTCTCCGTCTCTAGCGCATGAGGACAGAGAGAGACTCTTTGAAGGAGACCATCGACGAGCTGCACTGTGTTCAAGCCCAAGAAGGACAGCTAACATCAAGTAATGTTACAGTTATATTTCACATCCACATGCAAAATCTAAATAAAGCTTATAGCTGGGTAATACTTCTGTCATATTTCTTTGTAGATCCACTCTGCAATATTCTAAAGTCACTCCGTTCAAATTAAAGTGTATTTATCTAGAAGTATCAAAATTTTGAGTAATTTTTAACACACATTTTTCTGCTACCTAAAAGCTAGAGTAACTGCATGGCTGCATTCCCACTTTAATAACAGGACTATCAATTGTTCCAGGTCTGTTTCCACTTGTCAGCAACGAGGGCTCTGATTCGCTCGCTGCTGAGATCACAACGCCTGAGATACGGTAAGACACTGAGACATGCATGGGCACTAATTCAGAGTTGTTCCTGGACTGCAGTTGCCATGCCACAAGTCATCACATTTATTAATGTTTAGCTATTTTAATTTAGAAAAAAAAGGCAGAAAGTGCTTCACAGAGCGAGAAAAATAATGAAGAATTAGAAAGAGAACTTAAGAAGAGATATGAGCCAAACACAGCCATTTTGTTTTCTCCATAAAAATCCATGTTGTCATTCTTGTCATGCAAAGGAAATCTACACCGGACCAGCTAGTTCACATTTTTTGGAAACACTTTATGTATATCATCAAATATTATTAACTGCATGAAACCATTACATCAATTGCAAGTAAGATTTGAGAGGTGCTTAAACTTGGACTGGTTATGAAATTTGAGAACCTTAAAATCAATCGGGCCTGTCCTCTCTCTTGACCTTTGATGTTACGTCTGTTGGACAATAATAACGTACCCGTGTGCGCACACACACAGGCACACACAAGATCAGTGTCAGTGTGGCCAGATGGCTTCTAGGCTTTTCCTGTTGTTGCTCCCTCTGCTGTTTCAAGGCAAATCAGATGGACCTAAAAAGCCAGCTATGTCTGCACAGTGAGTTATGTAATAGTTAGACTCCAGATGCAGGAGTTACATCAGCCTGTCAGCTGCTCTCCAAGAGAGCTACTTATCCTACTGGCAGCACAGCCAGCCCAGCCTGCTAGTGGTATAGCTTGGATTAGCTCAGGGAGAGTTTTATGTTTTGGCTAGGCTGTTTACAGTGAACCTAGAAACAACTCAGGTTTTCTAATTTTTACTTTTACTAACTTTCTCGTGGAGACCACTCTAGTAAATTAAAATTTCCACTTAAATTGTAATCTGTTAGTGATCTGAAACAGAAAGTTATTGCAACACACTGATGGAAAATGAGTTACTTTGATGTTGATGCAAAGCTGAGGTTATTTTATCACCAGAGGTGGATTAATGAAAAATTGATGTGCTTCACAGTGATGTTGTGTTGTGCAGCCAGAGAAAGCTTTCAAGATGAAAGGAAGTCTGTGCAAGATAGATGTTTAGCGTGAGATATCTAAAGGGGATGGCAACGTGTGAAAGATAGATTGATAATCTGTCAGCTTGTTGATTTATGCTAATTTCTGTCAGCTTTTCTGTTTATAGTCCTGAAGTGATAAGAGAGGAAAAAGACTGACAAAGGTTGTGCATTTGCCCTGGATCCAACCTGTTGCTTATACAAGAGGATCTGTATAAGGCATTAGTTCTCGTCTGAAAGTTTTTTTTTTCCCTAAGAAATATAGTTAACAGGAGCCACAGCTGGACAGGAAACACCATTATTCTCTCAATCTATGCCAGAGGGGAATCAAACCTCTAGCTCTGGCGGTGCAATATTTTACCTAATGAGCTACACAGGACCCTCTTCTAAAGTCTTTCTTCACCTCACAGCCTAGCCTGTCTTAGCCAGCAGTGTGTGAGTGTGTCTGGAAACATTTAGTCTGTTCTCTACTTGGCAAGGAGTCAGTAGCCACACCCTAAAAACAGCACTCAAAAGGCAGATTCCTCTAAAAACTCATAAAAACAGAACCTATCTGATATATTCCATAAATAAAGTATCCTAAAACATTCTGATAAATGGGTCAAGCTATTTGTATATATGAATAATAAACTTTTGAAGCAGATAGAACTCTGAGGCAAATTTCTTATCAACACTTGGATCAAACTGCCAGACTAGGTTTCAAACAGCGTGAGATTAGCAGATTAACTGATTGGTTTAATAACTTATAGGCTGACTGCATGTCAAACGGTGCCTTTCAGCTCTACCCCTCTCTCTAAGTGGACTACAAAACACCCAAACTCTTAGAGACACTCGTGGGGCTGTTCCTCAGACCTCCATCTTGTTTCCACTGTTTACTCTGTAGTACTCTTCTGCTGCTTAATATCAGCCAAGAGATTTGAGAAATATACGGACACAGTCATCAGTTTCCACAGTGATTCTATTAAATTCTTCTCACCGACAGCTGTGTGTACTGAACCTTTTATTATCCTTGGTGTACATTAAATAGTGCCAAGCAATAGCAGAACAGCCCCAGCTTCCCTCACACCATTTGTAATCTAAACACCTAAATTCCACTCTAACTTTTACTCAGCTCTCAATATTGATGATTTCAAACATTCCTTGTAGAAAAATAAAATTTTGGACATGTATACAAGTCAGTAGAGCAACTGCTGTTTGTCATTACTGAGTCCTGTGGAGATATGTACACTTAAAACACTCTAATAATTATAGGGAAAAATCACTTTAACCTTTTTCTGCCCTATGTCTTTTCTTAGAGAACACCTGATTCGTCTGCAGCATGAGAACAAAATGTTGAAGCTGGCCCAGGAAGGCTCCGACAATGAGAAGATCGCTTTGCTGCAGAGTCTCCTAGAGGACGCCAACAGTAGAAAAAATGAGCTGGAGACGGAAAATAGGTCAGAGAATGTAATGCATGCAGCCTTGCAGTGGGGTAAAGAACAGACTTGGGGCTGAAAATGGATAGTCTGCACATTGGATTAAACTGCCCAAAACAAGCATACCATAATGCTCAGCAGCACCCACGGTCCTCTTAATTTGTGTCAGAGTAGACCAAGATACAATATTTTATTATCTGGAATCCTTGAGGCTGTTTAACAAATTGCAAATAAAACATATTTTCCCAGATGTTTGATTTCTGGTCTTCCGTTTTTGGAAGCATTCTACCATTTATTTCCCCAAGGGATTTGAATCAGTATCCTTTCAGTCCCAAGCTTGCTTCTTTGACCTATCCACCACTACATATATTAACTGCTGTATTAAGGCTATATTTTTAAACTGATGTTATGTGTGCTCCTTATCAAGGTTGCTGAATCAGCGTCTGATGGAGGGACAGTCTCAGGTGGAGGAGCTTCAGAAAAATCTCCAGGAACAGGGCTCCAAGGCAGATGATGTGAGTAGTGCAACTTCAACTCCATATGTCATGTCTTTTGTGGATTTGTATCGAAGGTGTAACATTGATACTGGTTGAAATGTTGGCATTGACCACAGAAAGTCAAATCCCATCTTACATGTACAGTACTTAGTGAGTAAACACAACACTGATTTGTAGTCTCCCACGACAAGACTGCTGTTCACTGCTGCCCCAGAAGTGCTGCTAATGTGAAAACATGGCCAGTTCACACACTGTCTTAACATCCGTCTGGGGAGATCCAATCACAAGTTGACAGCTGAGACAGATTGCTGGTCACACCCAGCGTTATCATGCGTCTCACATGCGTGACTCATGATCGGGTTTGTTATCAGCCTCAGACTCTTCAGAATTACTTCTTTTCTTTCTTAGTTTGATGCCTTTTCACTTTACTGCAACTCCCTCCCATCCCTACTTCCTCCTCACCTCTATATTCTATGCTGTCTCTATCTTCCCATATTCCTCACTTATCCTATTCCTTATATCTGGCCCATTCACAAAGCAGTTGTACCCCAATGCTCTCTGTTGAAACACCTGACAAAGATGCTGCTGTTTACACTTGTACTGTCCACTTGTGACCGGACCAACTGAGACAAATGTTACAGCCAAGAGTGAATAGGGTCAATTTACTTTCGTATACCTCCATCATTTTTTTTTCTGCATGTGTGTGCTTAGCGTGTCTCAGTTCATAGAAAACAATGAAAATCACTTTTGTTTATCCTTGTCTGTTTGTTGTGTGATGCATAACTAACTCATCCTAACATGAAGCATTTATAACACCTGCCCTTAACATTAACATCTGTGTCATCCATATTTGTGGTTGCCATGTTTTTATGTTTGTGCGTGTGTGTGTGTGTGTGGTGTTACATTATCTGTGTGTTATAGCTTTGGAAAGGTTGTTTTCTTGGGCACCTGATTGGATTGAGGGATCAGCAATGGCATGACAAGGAAGTAGCAGTAGTTGGGGTGGTTTAACCGTGGGTACATCCCGAAACTACAAAAATCACTCAACTTCTTGTCCTCTGCCACTTCCATGGATACCAAGGAGTGTCTTCTACAGGAAGTAAATGACATTACTTTTTGGCATGCCATTGATCAGACATCAGTTTGGAAAAAAAAACAACTCAATGATATATTGTGATTAAAAAATAAAATCATCAAGTATTAATTACATGTAAATCAGCAACAGTTATTGATTCTAGTACAAATAAACAATCAACAGATATCTCATCCATGAGAAGAACAAAAGGACAAACTCTGTCCAATCTTAACATTTTATCAGTTCATTCCCCTGTCTCTTTCAAATTACTTCCTTGTAAGGGACAAGGGACATTAGGACGGGGAGGATTGGAGCACTTGTCCAAAGTTTTGTAACAGCCTTCGAGAAAGTGTATGTGTGTGCATGCATGTTCATCGCCAGCTGCTATGTGCCTGTGCTACATGATTAACCTATCTACTAAAACACTAAACATTTTTGTTTCTGGGGTTCCCGGTTCCATACCTGCCAACATGTTTACAGTTTGCATACTGTTATTTGCAAATCATTATTCTAGTAGCCATCATCAAAACTGTAAGAGAAAAATGCTGATAGATAACCTAAAGACTGTCCGTGGTTGGCAGGTGTGTGACTGTTTCCATTCAATGAATCATTTATTGTCCCTTTTCTTTTCAATCGGGGCTTCCACTAACAGACTATAGTAAGTATGACTTGGTGATCCCTAACAAACGCCATCCTGTAGAGTCAGCATTTCCAAATGCTGATCTTGCTTTAGGGTTCATGTTTCCAGTGTTTTTCTATTTTTTAGGCTTCCTGCGACATGTGTAACAACTCGAAATGTAATAAACCAGGATATTGTATTAACTGCACATAACTTAGTGACTGCTTTTATTAATTTAATGTCAAGTTATACATTTTAGAGCATGTAAGAAATCCAAGATATAGTATAAAAAAGTATTATTTTAATATCTATTTTCTTACATCTCAGCATTCTTACATCTCATTCTTACATCTCAGCATCTCACTATTTCATGTACATTATTACAATCTGTGCAATTGGTTACAGCGAGTTGTTTCACATGTGATAATTAAGAGTCCCTTTTTCATGCTAGTTGTCCCTTTCAAAATTTTCCTGGTATATTTTCCCTTATAGAAATTTGGAGGCATCTTTAATCAGCCCTGGGGCGTCTTTTTCTCTTCTACAGTCAGATCTTTTCTTTATGTAGAATCCCAAGACCCCTGTCTCCTCATGATTCCTCTATGCTGACGTCCTCTGGTTTAGAGCCAATTTGAGCATGTAATCTTGTTTCCAGCAGTCCGCAGATATCTGGGCTCACGTGATTTTGCTGCATACCATATCAGACACACAGCTTAGAGTGACACTGCATAAGGATACCCCTCATACAATCTATAAACAAAGATTATTTAGAACCGTTCTCAAAAGTTTTTATACTGCATGCAGTTTTTTTTTCAGGATAATCAAAAAGACTTAAATCATTCTGTACAAAGTCTGGTATTGAGTGATAAAATCATATATGAACACTAATTTTGTAATTTTGGTGTTGAAATTTATTTTGTGATGATTATTTGTTTTGCAGTCATACCAGCTCAGTATTCTCAATGTAATCTGCTCTATACTGCCCTCTGTTGGATGCTAAGTGAAATACACAGGATTCCTCAGATTAACGTCCCCATAATTAAACGTGTGACAAAGCCTTTTGAACCTAAACCAGTTGGGGCTAAAATTTGGTCATTATACTCTTTCTGTCCTCATCATTGTGGACAAGTATTGTATCTAATGTGTTTTCCATTACCTGTCCACTTATCAAACACAGCCACAAAATTGTCTTAGATTAATTGTAGAGTGGAACTACACAGTTTTGGGTGCCAGCATGTCACACACATTTGGGTGCCAGTGCAAAGATGAATTATAGAGACAAAATTGTTGCTGTTACAATATGCTGCAACATCAGCTCCCACATTAATCCAACAGAGTGGCCATGTAAATATTTCCAGGGGTACTTTTTAAGACTTATTGAAGGTTGAATATTTTGTAGAGGTTGAGGTTTATATGTCTTTTGTTTTTATTCCAGTCTGCCATTCTGAAGAAGAAGCATGAAGAGCACATGTAAGTTTTGTTTTTTGAATTAATGACTACTCTTAAATCAGCACTATGTTTTGTTTAATCAAGATAACATGAAATCAGAATTATAAAGCTTTAAAATCTATGGTTGTAGTTACAATACTGAACAGCATTTTATCACGGATTATTCGACAGACCTAGGCCAAAGAAGCTTTCTGTTGTGAAATCTTTGTTCTCTCCACCAGGGAGAAACTGCGCGAGCTGAACAACGAGCTGCTCAAGAAAAATGCCCTCATTGATGACATGGAGCCCAAATACAATGCCAACTGTGAGTTTGAAGCCCCTGTTCAATTCTGGATATGTGAAAATTATCTGAAGCTCGTTGACACACTCACAGTATGGTGCTGGAATGCCATACTGTGCATAATGAAGTATAAAATAAACTGTGCAAAGTGCAAACATGTTAGAGATTTTAAAAAAAAATTGCCGGAATAAAAACAGCAACACAGGTTTCATCCCAGTCATCTCGCACAATTACTTAGCTAATTTTATGTTGTATGCTCTTTTATGTTCTCCCCTCTCAGCCCAACGAGTGGAGGAGTTGGAGGAGGCCTTAAAGAAAAAAGATGATGACATGAAGCAAATGGAAGAGAGATACAAGAAGTACCTTGAAAAGGCCAAGAGTGTGAGTACATTATTCATTTTATTATCAAAGGTCCTACTGGTAAACCACCATTGTAGACTGTTGTAGACTCTGATTATTGTTGTTTTCTCTAGATGCACGTAGATGAACAGAAACAACATGTTAAATTGTGTCTGTCCTCTCCAGGTGATCCGGACCTTGGACCCCAAACAGAATCAGGGCTCAGGTCCAGAGGTCCAGGCCCTGAAGAACCAGCTACAGGAGAAGGACAGGATGCTGCACTCACTGGAGGTAATCAGTCCATCGACCCAGAGCTCTATGCTGACCTGTTTTATCATCTAGGAGCACATGTGATTAAACAAAATTTTTGGGCACAGACATATTGCATATCTTTGGTTATTATAATGTTAATGCAGCACTTAAGTATATCGAATATAAACATCTATGTGCTTATTTGTAAAACCGTTTATTTGACTAATTTCAATGTGCTTCCTAAATTGTAAGCCTAATCTGCCTGCAGACAGTGAACTGTATCGTTTAGGGATGGGTTTGCTGGGACCTACTAATAAAGGCATCTCTGCAGCATAAATGCTGCTTGGAAGCGTTGTGTTTAACCAGGGCATCTCGTCAGGTGCAGGTTGCTGGTCACAATCAGTGTGTGGCCTGCAGCTTTTTGACCGCGTGCTTGCAGTATTTACATAGCATTTTATTCTTTTTTTGTTTCTTTGTTGTATCTGATCTAAGGGAAGTCCTTCAGCCTCTCGTTACTGAATTTGAAAGTTCAACAGTCACATTAGCATTGGCTCTACTGTCTGCATGTACGTCATCACCTGCCTGTGTTTCTACACTGGATTGCTCAAACTCCCCACAGTGTTTCACAAGCTCACAATTTACTAGGGCAATACTCGGACCATAAATTCCTGCAACCAAGCACTTGATCAGTAAAACCATATGGGCTCTATATTTCAGTTACCACCATTCATTTTACAATCACTGATTGATTGATACCGTATTCGGAGTGTAGCAGGAGAAGTAAAAATGCGAAGAACACAGTGGCTACTTCTGTGGAATTTTTTTAGAATTCAGTAAAATAATTTAAAACATTGTGTTACTTGAAATTTTATGGGCTTTGTTGTTTCCTCCAAACAGAAAGAGATGGACAAGACGAGAAGTCAGAGGGACTACGAGGAGAAGCTCATCGTCTCAGCCTGGTACAACATGGTAAGAAAGCCCAATATAGTCTGAAACTTTTTCTCAGGGTTTTTAATCATGGTAGACATTAAGATACACGCAGAGATTTGGGTTAGGAGAAAGAAAAAAAATAAAATAAAAAATAGGGTCAAATACACGAGCAATGCACACACCCATCCCATATAAAGAGATACCTGCATAAAACTGTCTTAGGATGTTGGTGGCTGGTAAGTTTATTCTTGGCTGGCAACCAATCCCCAATTAGAAGTTCCCTTTTATTTTAGGCACAGTGCATGTAGTATCAGCAGTTTGGCTCGACTTAATTTCAAGTATGTGAGTCAAGGACCAATTTAACTAGCTGCCATTAATTACTGAAAAATGTAAACATTATTACTTTAGGATCATTGGTTAGAAATAGTTTCTTTTCAATTATTGAACATCCTTACATATGCAAAAGCTATTAAATAGTTTCTCCTTTTATTTGTATACATGGTAAAACATGTTAATTCTTTTGAGATTAAGTACTCAGGGAAACCATCCAATATGATAATCCAACTTCAGCCACATTACAGACCATACATGGTCACTCTGACCACTAGAGGGCAATGTTGACTTTTTTATGAGCTTAAAGTGTGCTGGTCACTCGCACATATTGGACATGGATAATAAATAACTAATATTAATGAATTATTTGTTAAATCAGTACTATTCTCTTTTTTTCCCCTCATACCTCAGAATTGGATAATGTTGACTGACCCCACCATGCCTCCAACTGTTTAAGCAAGAGTATTATTGGATGGTCAATAGTTTAATTTTCCTGTTGACTTGAAGTTTCATCATGTTGTGGGCATCCTGGTGGCCTTGTCTTGTAAAGCAGACTCCATATACAAGCCATAACTGCATGGTTATTGGATTTCTTGCTCATATTACACTGTTGTCTCTCATTCTGCTCACTCTCATGTTATCAGTACATCTTAGAGTGGGCTGTACATTCTTTTTTGATCATTTTGAAAAGATAAGCAAGTGTGTGTATTTTTCTTTTAAACTTTTTCTCCATCTGTATCTCTTTTCAGGGTATGTCGCTGCAGAAGAAGGCGGCTGAAGACCGGCTGGCCAACACTGGTTCTGGTCAGTCTTTCCTGGCCCGGCAGCGACAGGCCACGAGCACGCGGCGCTCCTACCCAGGCCACGTCCAGCCGGCTACCGCAAGGTAGAGGGCACCAAGGCCGACAAATACTACGCCAAACTACCTTACACATCCCCTAAACCTAGATAGATGTGCCAGGTTTTTGAGGCACACAAATCCGATTCATTTCTAATGGAGGTCCCTGTTTTCCCGCATTCTGCCCATTTATTCCCCTTTTTAGTGTCTTCTTAATCAGACTTTTGAGGTAGAGATGCCAAGCAAGGCTGCCCAAAACTTGAATCATTTTTCTCCTGACAAAGCATATTTCACCTTTGACTCCTATACACCAGACTCTCAGCCTTTACACACCCCTATCCACCTCAGCTCCCACCTCCCTTTTCCCAACCTGTAAAGTCCGACTAACCACCCAAACCTCCAACCTCTCCCTCCCGCCCCAACTGAACTCACACCCTTTGACAAACCCTTGCCACACCATATTTGCATCCCCACAGGCAAGCAATCTGGACCCTGAGGCGGCGACGAATGAAAAGAAAAAGGAAAAAAAAACTATTTCTGTTACTCTCTTGAAAATGTACTGTCATTCTCATTGCGAGAAACCTGTCTACCTGTTCATGCAGTATTTATGCACATCTCTACCTGTTAACATATTAGAGGTTAGGTCCTGTTTTTTTAGACTAGAGTTGGCGCTTGATTTTCTGTTAACGCTTTATTTAAAGGTCCAGAATTTCCTGGTAAGTCGCCAGTTATGTCTCTAAAATGTATTATTAGTTCTCCACTGTTACCCTGACATTTTTACCCAAATTTCTTGCAAATTACTCCATTTTTATTACTCCATCCATGCCATATCCTGTATGTAGCCTGTCATTTTTTAACATTTTCCTGTTAATTCCCCCAAATTCCCCTGAAATTCCTTTCAAAATTATTCCTTTATACTGCAATATTTACCTGACAATTTTAACCCTACAATTAACCCTGAAATGTTTTGCAAATGTTTTACCCTAATATTATTTATTATTCATATTTTGTGGGCGCTCTGGTGGATCACCACGTAGAGCGTGTACCACATAACTGCGGTGGCACTGGTTCAATTCCGACCCGTGCCCTTTGCTGCATGTCATACCCTCTCGCTCTCCCCTGTCTTTCCTGTCTATTTCTACTGTCACTGTTAAATAAAGCAGAAATGGCCAAAAAAATCTTTTAAAACAAATAAATAAATAAATTATTCATATTTTGTTATTTTCCAAAAGCAGTTGATAATTACCTCATTAGATTTCCAGGAAAGTACTACAAAGGTAATGGCCTTGCTCTCAGTAGAAGAGTTTCCTGCCTTGCCATAGGCTTGGTGTTTCGCTTGAATACCTGAGGACTGAACTCAGACTGACATAGAGCTATCGTTTGTTTTAAAAAAGAAGAAGAAATTACAGGCTTCTTACAGGAAATGGCAGGGAAATGAATAATTAATTAATAGGGTAATTTCCAAGAAATTTCAGAGATGTCAGGGTAATAGATAAGGGAGGGAGGAAGGGCGAAGGGAGGGAGAACTGATGAATAATTTCAGAAAAATTACCGGCTACTTACAGTGCCTCCTACTTACCAGGAAATTGTGGACTCACTGTCAGTGTTTGAATTGTTGTATCAAAATGGAAGATACTTTCTGAAAGTTGCTCTTCATATGTCACATTTTGTTCTGTGGAGTGAGACTGGTAGCTAGCAACAAACTGGTGGATATAGGATGATGTATTGTAATTATTATATGTGTTAAGTGTTCAGTTTGCGTAGAGCGTTTATTAGGCCAAATGATCTCTAATAGGCCTTCTGTCAGTTGGAAAGACAATGCAGCAATAACTTTAAATGTTAGTCTACTCCCAAGAAGTTACTGAAAGTGTAGGTCTTTGACGTGTTACAAGAGAAGCAGACAATAAAATGCATTACGCAGATAGAAAGACTGTGGTAGTGTGCTGCATAACTATCTAGACTGGTTCCCATGTTCCTTGGGAGTTTAGTTAAACAGATTGAGATGGCTTCAGTTTTACCAGCATTTATCAGGTTGTCTCAGATAACATTGTATGTGCCATTAGTGCTGAATCTACACGTTCCACAGTGTTTGATCAGTTACCCCTGCATGAATAGAGGCTTCCCTCTTAACATAATTTTGCAGCCATTCTGATCAAGTAATACCAGTAGATCAACGAGGGAAGGATTTGGATTCAATGTAGCATGCTGACATGGATTTATTTTCCATATCACTTCTTTAGTAAAGCATAGGTTTTTCAAGTTGCGTTGAAAGGTTACTGGATAAGCACAACTCAGTTTTTGACGTACATTATTTATCAGTGTTACTATTTCCCCTTAACAACAACTCCTCTTGTCTGTTACTTAATCCTTAATAGTTTGAATAGGAATGCCTGTTCTAATCATTCTTTCTCTAATCCATTTTTGTCCCATTATCTTCACCTCTTTATTGTTTTATGTGGCACACCATGAACGACCCCCTTATTCACATCATGGACCTGAAGAAGCCCTTAGGTTACCCTTGCTGCTTTGCTGTATGCCTGTCTAGATCAGGGCTGGAATACCTGACTAAAACATGAAGGCCCTGCTATCTGACTGGTGTCTTTCTCTCTCTCTCTCTTTCTCTTTCCTCCCTCAGCAGCAATGTCACTGCATGAGTGGCACGCCAATGATCTGCCCAAACCTGGTTTGGCGTTGCATGGGTCGGACTTAGCTGAGCTGAAGCTGCGATGCATGAACTACCTGCCTGCCTACTGTTTTGCATGACTTTGTATTGAGTTGAGCCTGCCAATAACCAGCATACCACAAGCAGCATGAGCACTAACAACCCTCTGCAGTGTCATGTACTATAACCTCCAGACAAGCCTGAGGAAGAGCTGCATCTCCCTTCAGAATGCAACGTCCCCACCCAACACACACACACACACGCGCGCGCGCGAACACACACTCCTTTCCACGCTATTCTCCTGCTTTCCTCTTTCTCCCTTAATGTTCGTGGACATGCTTGTGCTTCCACACAAGTCCGTTATGACCCAACCTAAGGCACAGATTTGGAGGACATGGGCAAAATATTGCTATCACTATATTTTGCCTATAAGAAGTTAATCAATGAGCATATTGATTAATTAGTAGGCCTCTTTGGTAGTATTTATGTATGAGTTGACGCTTGTCGGCAGGATACCTCAGTGATATTTCCACGTATCTATACTTGGTTCAGAACAATGGTTTTATGAGAGATATCCATGACAGAAACATTTGGGAAGAGGTGTACATGAAATTTTTCTGTTTGGGTTCTTTCTGGCAATGATTAAGATCAAATGATTAATGATTTTCTTAATTATAATTTTTATTTCTTTTTACTTCTTGTTTAGTTTCCACTGTCTGTACATTTAGCGTCCTTTTAATTTTTTTTTAGATTTAGATGGGCTTAATGAGGGCTTTATTCCTTTTAACCTATTTTACAGTCAGTTGTCATATCTTGTAACTTTTAATTCATGCCATGCATTTTTTTTCTTTTTGGCCTAATCTTCTGCCGCTTGTACAGCAGTTTTATAAGATTGTTTTAAAGAGCGTTATAATATTATATCACCGCTTAAACTGTTACTGTGGATGTGTAGTTTTCATATTAGATCAAAATACTGTTACATGCCCGTATTATGCAACAAAAAGAGGATGATGATGCAGTGTTTGTCTTGGATGAAAGGAACACTTGTCTCCATGTGGTGAAAATGACAAAGGTTTTGTCAACAGTGCCAGCTCAGATCAATGTAAATGGGAAAAACAGGGCAGGGTTAAATGTGTAATGTTTGCTGTATTTTTTACTCATCACTTGTTAATAAAAAAAAGAAAAGAAAAAATGTGCTTCTTAAACTGCAAAACTTGGAAATCAAATTGTAAATAAAGCTTGTATAAAACTCAGGTTTATAGTTATGCCTTTTGCAAAGTGTGACTTATATTAAGCCATAATAGTTGTTACCCTTTTTTCAGCTTTATGATGTTTGCTAACCACAGACATTCCTAGAATTGTATTTGTATCTCTGTGGTTCTGTGTTCCTTCCTTCAGAGTCTCTTCATGACCCTGAATAAGGTTAAGCGGGTGTGGAAAATGGATGTAAGTATGGAGCCATGTGACCGCCCACTTTGGTATCTAAATGAATACGTTCAGTGTTTTTCAACCCATCATTTATAGCTGCACATATCACAACATCGTGTGTGTGTGTGTGTGTGTGTGTGTGTGTGTGTGTGTGTGTGTGTGTGTGTTTATTAATGTATGCATTTAAGTGTGAGAGTGTATGTACAGTATGAGCATGAGAAGGTATGTATGTGTGTGTCAGAATGTTTTAGTGTGTGCTTATATGCAATATATGGGACCTATGTTAGAAGTTTGGGATCTCTAGCTCTTACAGATTCAGAGATCCAGATACTTTTTGCAGAGTTGGGACAATAATAATAACCCAACCAATAGCAATAGGGATCCAGAGACCTCCTAATTAGACTTCCATTCTCTGTCCATGGTGCTGAAATATGTTGTTACGTGTATCCAGAGGCAGGGATCCTAAAAAAAAAAAAAAAAAAAAAAAAAAAACAAAATT
>OMKZ01000518.1:0-14205 GCA_900302535.1 Neoniphon sammara
ACACTGATGCCCAGATTAACAATTTACTGTTTGCATTATTTTTCATTACTATCATATGAGCTTATAACCATATTATGAAATAGTAACAGCTCAGTGTGCTATGCATGCAGTCTGTTATGGTCTAGTATAGTGCAATGCAAGTCAAACTAAACAAAATTGCAACCCATACACCCTAAAATACGATTTTTATTTTTGTAAAGAAGTGACTGCAACGCATAATCCGGTGAGATTCATCATCTGAATGCAGGGTGGCAACCTGTGGTGAAACTTTCAAGTGACTGAAGTTCTGCGGTGCATTTAGGGACGCACAGTATCCAATGAATGAGCGGCTTCTCTGACGATGCTGCCAAGCGCTGCCGGTCGACACGCCCCCAGCATGGATACAACCAGCAGGAACAGGCGCTCAGGAGACACGCTCACTATGCTGGAGAGTGGTTTGAAGCCGCGATGGGAGTTACCACATCCAAGTTTTTAGAGTTCTTGCTACCAGCATCGTTGCACTAAAACAGAGACTTTGCCTTTTATCTGTCTGCGCTTTTACCCGAGACGTTTCTCTCACAGGATGTTGATGATATTGGAAAGCCGGGTAAGATCATAAAGTCAGTTCTCTCTGATGAGAGCGACGTCCTCCTCCTCCTCCTCACCACCACCACCACCACCAACACACAAAGGGAACCACGGAACAAGTACTTTTTACACGCTCTCAGATTATTTTTGAATGTCATAAGAAGCAGAGGGGGCTGTTTCCAAGACAAAATGGATCACTTTGCAGCAGAGTGCCTTGTTTCAATGTCCAGTCGTGCAATTGTTCACGCTCCTAAAGGGAATAGGGAGATTAAACCAGAAATCCCGTGTTCTTCCAAGAACGGAGAGGAAACTATAGAGCCTTTGGTAAAAGATAACTCTTCTCTTTTTGTGGTGGCGCGGATTCTGGCGGATTTTAACCAGCAGACTCCCAACAATGTTGCCGACCAGGCAAAAATAAAGGATGAGAGCATGCCGAACCTCATAGATGATGGAAACTCTGCCACACCTACCACCATCTCCGATCCTTCGCTCAAACAAAGAGGCAAAAGATTGAGAGGTCGAATTGAACAAGAATCACCTCAGAAAAAGCACAAATGCCACTATTCAGGTTGTGAAAAAGTTTATGGCAAATCTTCCCACCTCAAAGCCCATCTAAGGACACATACAGGTCAGTTTCATTGGATGCAAATGTTTGTTGCTGTATTGAACATTAGCCTACGTACAATACCGCTGCATATGAGAGTAGACGGGATTATTATAAATAAGAATACTGCTAAAATATGATTCATTTCACAGTCAACGCGATATTTTTATATGGGGGGTGGGGGGCTGATTGACTGGTCTATTTCATTGAGCCTGTATGATCTTTGGATCCACCCAGTATGGAAATGATCAGCATTTATAATCTGTGCTGCTTTGTATCTTATAATCGCATTGTTCCTTTAAGTTGGATACAACTTTGCGAAATGCCCTTTTTATTTCGGGGGAGGGAGTCGAAAATAGTGCCACTCCCACTCAAGACTCAGAGCTTTGTCACGGCTTTCCTCTTGCACCCCCTGCATTGGGCAGTAAAGACTGACACTGCAGTGCAAATGCAGAACAAAATTCCGATTTCTAGCTTTCCTCTGTGGGTACTGACTAAAATTAAATTTTGGTTGGCGTAATTGCTACAGAAAATGTTATTTTCCCCATCAACGCAACCTAATGCGAATCACAGAATTGTAGTTAAAGGGTTATCTTCTCCACACGGACATGCAAAAAGTTTTCGAAATCAATCCAGTAAGTTGTATGTGGTACCGTCACACTGCAGAGAGAAAGGTCATCAAATGAGAGATGAGACTATCCACATCACCAGTAGGCTATGTTTCATTTGACCTTCCTGAAGGAGCGTACCTCCATATCTGCGCTTTGCATTCCGCAGGATATAGGCTACTGAGGGGGGAAAGATAGTCAAACTGGGGGGTTGATAATAGCTGTGCAGTCGCCTGCCTGCCCAAAGCCCTTTGTTGTGATGTGCCACACCCCCGCCAGACAGACTGCCAGCTGATCTGGCCAGCAACAGACTCAGCTAGCAGATCCCAGACTGAGGGTAAAGGAGCCTGCTCTAAAGACTACAGCTCACACTCATGCTTTCCTCTTATATCATGCATTGACACACTTAGATGAGCAGCATCCCCATTAGACTGATCAGGGAAAACCAATTTTCCCTAAAACACATGGGAATCACTTTGTATGAACTTTCATCCATAGCACAACTTGCATTTGTAGTCAATAGGATTCAAGAGCTGCTGATTAATAGCTGCCGGCAAGCATAATACTAGATTTTTATTCAATACTATCAATCAGATGTAAATCTTGCTCTCTCTGTTGTCTCTGCCACCTCCCCTACTGAAATTCTGATTCTGAAATATTTTTTTTATCCTTCTTTGTTGATAAGATCAACTGCATCAGAGTCAAGATTGTGTCTTTGTCCTCTTGTTCAGATTTACTGGGCATATAATATAATCTGCTGACCCTGTTTGGCCCTGTTTCCTTGCAATATCTCATTGATATGCTACTACACATGTGTTTGTCTTACAGTTTGTTGGATGTTATCCCACTTAAGTTTCTTAAAGAGGTTCTGCCTGTCATCAGCCTTAGTCTACTCTCATGTGAACCAGTCTCTCATCTCCAGTTGTGCCCCTAATTATTTTTAGGCACCAAGCATCAAGCCCCTCTAAAAAAGGCTGACCTTGAGCTGTTTCTCCTAATCAATTACAGACCTACACTATATCTAAGTTACCACTCATCTCCAAAATTCTTGAAGAGGTAGTGGCTGAGTATCCTAGAGGTGTTTAAAGGTTATAACAGTTTGAATGAATTTCAGTCTGGTTTTTGCCCAAAACACAGTGCTAAAATGGCACTGCTAATGGTTAGTTGGTCGATAGCCTTCGACCCAAATCATCCGAATTGATAGGCTTAGTAAATGGGTTGGTGTTTTGGAGAACTGAAGTGGTTTTCCTTCTCCCTGTCTAACAGAAAGTTTACTGAGTCTGTTGGCAAGTTTCTGTCCTCATCTGCCCCTCTGTTATGTGAAGTTCCCCAGGGGTCAATCCTGGGACCTCTTTTCTTTTCCATCACATATGCTTACCTTGTACCATATTCTCAGTTGCTGTGGTTTATCTCTTATCGTTGCTTTGTGGATGATACGCAGTTGTATTTATCTGTAAAGCTGAGCAATCTAAATAATGCCTCCTTTTATAGGATTGATTTTAATATTCTTCTGATTACTTAGAAGGCTTTGCATGGCTTGGTTCTGGCTTACATAACTGAGCTGCTGAGCCCTTACAGCTCTGCAAGGTTACTTAGGTTCCCTGATCAAGGACTTGTAGACATGCCTTGTCTAAGACTTGAAACAAAATGTGAACAAAACAGAAGAGTCCCCATACTCTATGTGTTTTGCTAACTATTAGGTCATTTGAGCAACACCCAAAAACTCTTACAGGTTGGCCTTTTATAATAGTGGAGGCTGTCCTGTGTATTCTCTTTGCATGTGTCATGTAACTCATCTGGTTCTCTTTATCTACATCTTCTCCTTTGTGGTTGGTATATATTTAATAAGGTCAATCAATTACGGGTAATGGCTTTACCTGGATTCACTTCACATTTCACAGCAAATCTATAAACCATGTGTAATATCCCTAAGAAGACTATCACATGCCATAAGGGATAACAGTACTGAGGTAATTGTAAACTTACAGTTTAGCAGACAAACTATATGGCTCTTCAGGAATATTGCAGTGACTTTTTAGAGGGTGGGTGTAATCCCATATTGTTAAATTTCAGTACAAATGGTTAGGAGGCATTACACATGGCCTACCACAGCCCTATTACACCAGCTGCATCTTGGTGCATAGCATGTCTGCAGTGTTATGTAGTCACTGTAACATTGTAAAAAAACACATTCATACCGAGAGAATGAAACTGATTTGTTTTATGTATATGTATATAGACAGGGGACTTACAGCCCAGTAATCCTACTGAAATTATTTCCTACAGAAATAAAATGCTTGTGTCCTCACCTCTGTGTCTTTTTAGTACATTTTGTTCTCTGTCAGCCCTACCCTTGTCTCTTGCCGTCTGCATGCATTCCTGTAGGGATATACCCCTGTGTCTGGCTGTGCAATTGGTTTGTGCCCTGTGAATTCGGATAATAATGGCAGTTTCTGCTTATTTGACTGGATAGTCGGAGAATGTGGGTCATCTGAGTTCAGCTGCTTCGCCTCAGCTGAACTTGCAGTGTTTGAGAGAGCCAGCAGTCAGTGTGCTTTCCCTCAGCCTCGACTAGCAGAGTAAAGAGAGAATAGATTCCTGCCCAATCCCAGCCAAACACCACCATCTAATTGATGGGGGGACACTGTATCACAGACACAAAACAAAGAGCCAGGGACCAGGCGTCCTTACTTGGCTTCTGTAACACCCAAAACCTCATCCCAGCTCTTAAAATGCATCTGTATATAATTTTATCAGAGTGCAACAGGAACTGGAGCCTGAACTGCATTTTAGTTTTATTGGCAATGTATACAGTGCATAAATTTAGTCCCAGTATTGGTTCACAATGAACTTCACCTCACAGTAATGTCTTGGGAGAAGCTTCACATTCTTTGTTTCAAACCATGCAAGGATACTATGAGACATTTGTCCTATTTTTTGCTTTTATTTTTAAGTTATTGTTTTGTGTTTTTCGTGGACATTAGCTATTTGCCATTAACTACTATGAAGCTGGTTATAAGTGTTGCTACATATCAGGTGTGCTGATGGAAAGTATGGAAATAGATTTGATAAAGCAAGAGGATTTTTTGCTTCCATGTATTACCATACCTCGATCAGATTATACCATATTTCACTACTTTCCCCCTAATGGTTGTAGTAAATATTTATATCCTTGAAACAATGCTGTCGGAGACATTATGGATTCGCCGCTGCCACAGATCCTGGCTGTGAACACAATAACTTGAATGCCATGTTAGAATCTTTTTCAAGTTGCTGTGCACATTCAGTACCCCTTACGGAAGAACCCCATTAATTTTGGTGACCCCATGGCCATAGATGACCTTTCCTATGTACCTTAGGGGTATATACCAGCTAGTATATACACTGTTGTTGTTCACCAACAGCACATGTCTAATTTGGCAATTTATTTTCTTCTTACTTCCAAACCAGTGGATCACTGTTGGTAATGCAGTGATAAATCCTTAATGCTAAGTCAAGTACCATACTGATTTCCATTCTGAAGTATTATGAGAATTGCTCACCTCATGATGGTACCTTAAGATTTGAATTACAGCATGCCAGACCAGTTCAGTGATGCTGGAGACTAAACTAATTGATTATAGTTGTACAGCTTCTTAATGGGAGGGGTTTCAGTGGTAATGATGAATGGTTCACATTACAGCTAACTTATGCAGAAACTGGAATGAGCACAATTGCTGCATACTGTATATAGTACCATCATATATAGATGAGATCAGGTTTATCTATTTAGGTAAATATAGAATTCCTGGTTAAAGGTCCTGCCATGTAATGCCTGTGGGTTTCATTTGAGGTTTATCCTCATTCTGAGGTTTATCCTCCATTACAGTTTGTCAGGGCACAATGTGAGAAAGACATCAGGATGTAGCAGACACGGGAGTACACGCTGAATATAAATCGCTCATTATATTGTGCTGAGTTTGATAGCATGGAATCCACAGCAGTTTGGGGTCTAAGGTTACCAGACAGCTTTGTCTGATCTCCCGGAGAGGGAGGTGGGGCTTTTCTCAGACACATACACATGTCCTATACTTTGGAAAATGGGATCATGTGATGCTGATGCACAGATTAACTTAGGTTTGTAGTAAACTGTAACAAAGTAAGGCAAAGTGAATAATGTGACCACTAGACCTTGAAACCAAAGCCACCCAAGGTGAAACAGATTCTGATTCATTCTGAGGGGGTTTACCTAGTGCTAGTGAGTTTCACTTAATTTATCCTTATTTTAACCTTCTGTCTTCAGAAGCATAACAGCCTCTAATGATGAAGACCCATTTTCCTAAGAGGTGTCTTGTGGTCATGGAGTACAGGGAGTTCTCTGTGCAGCCTCATTACTCTGTTCTGGTCATGTCATGCAAACTGCCATCTCTAAAGGAGAGATGGCCCCTGACAAGCTCATTACAAGTCATGTCTTCTTCAGAAAGAACAGCTTGAGCCTTCTGTGCCCCCCACAGCTGGGCCTCACAGAGGGCCATCTTGTCAGTGTATAAGACCAGTGCCGAACTATTTGAATTGCTGGGAAGATCACAGTCAATATTTCTCAAAGACAAAGAGGCTAATGGCATATTTTACAGTTGGTTTGACGTTTTGTCTAGATCTCTTTTGTGCTTTACTGGGGGTACCTCTAATATTGTGAGATAGTCACAAAGCCCCCCACCAGCTGTCCTAAAAAATAACTGGGTCTACATTACCATGTAGACCCAGTTACACATGCATGGCTTCTATTTTTACTTAAATAACTGTGGTTAATGACACTTTTTACCGTGAAATTATCCCAAATTCCACATGGAAAATGAGGCAGGGATCTCTACATCTCTGCCAGTGGTTTTATTTTTGGCCGGCTCTGCTACACAGAGTGCACAGTGTTCCTGTGTGGTTGGTGGCAGTGATGAGGTAGCAGGGTGGAGATGGGGTTTTCCTGCTCTTCCCTTGCGTCTGACCTTGGCTTGGTGCTGGGTAACATCTTTGCTGGGGCACAAGAGGTCAGTCTGTCTACCCGCCACACGGCAGGATTTCCACACTACCTCCCAGTTCAGCTGTGCTTCCACCCAAAGTTAAATCAAACGATAGCTCTACAGTCAGGAGGTGCTCAACAAACTCCAATTGTCCTTGATTTTGGTCATATTACAGTCTAAAATTTTCATCACAAATCCCAACAGTCTATCGCACTGTAAGATCAAGTTTTCCTAAAAGCAACTATTATAAATTGAATTTGGTTGGCCCATGAAGGTCACATGTAGCCGTACTGTATGTGTCCAATGGAAACAAGGTATTAGTTAAATCTACTTGATCCCTGGGATGTAAATAAAACCAAACTGGAGCTACCATCTTGCCTGTTCTAATCCTCTGGGTCAATGCTTCTGCCATTTTTTTTCCCCAGTTCGTGACAGGCTTAGGAGGCCATGTCCAAGCGCAGTAGCATCCTTACTGTCCATATGTTATCCTATACCCTTACATGTAAAGCTGATGGTAGGATAGTTCCTGACTGATGCCGCAATATACAACTCCATTCAACTATGTTTAAGCAGCCAAGCATGGCTGACATTCATAATACTGAAAGGCCTCTGTCAGGCCAGTTGCCTTGCTGTGCTGTTTTCAATGGCCCATAGAGCTCATGTATTCTTTAGTTAGCTCTGGAGTAGTTCTATAAAAGCAGCTCTGTCTATTTCCCCCCCTGCCAGCCCCTCCCTCTGTTCTCCAGCCTGCTCCAACGCAAAGCAAAATAGGTGCTGAAGCGTGTTGTGTTGCGAGGCCTTGCCCTGGCTGCAGCTTTTGGCACGGTGTCGATTACCGAAGGCAGGAAGAGAGGGATATAGACCTGTGGAACACTGCATTTTTCAACTCCACTGTACAGAAACCTCCAACTGCATCTCACACGCGAGGGAGGGATCTGCAGTACAAAGAAAGAGAACACACAGTACAGTGGGGTGGGGGTGGGGTTAGATACCAGGATATACACTGTCAGTGCCCTCCATTGATGTGGGTCATTTATTCAGCTGCATCTGCGGCTAATCTGATTAACGTTTGAAGGGCTGCGACCTCTGCAGGAGAGAACACCCCAGTCTGCCCAGCACAGACAGGGTCCGTTTTGAGAGTTGGACCCTGATGGCATCCTCCATGATGAATGAATTCAACATGGTTTGATTAAGAGAGAAAAATGCAGATTTTTGTGTGGACTTCAGATGGAGGGTTTTTTTTTATCACTAGCTTGGATGCTTTTCTTCGTTATGGTATATAAGGTGTGTCCCCATTCCTCTGGGTGATAAATCAGATCATGACAGACGGACCACAGCACACTGGGGTGTGGTCCTCAGAGGAAGATGAGGAGCATTTTGTGGAGCAGAGCCTTGGGGGAGGAGGGGGCATAACTGTTTCTCACTGAGACATGAAAATATTCCTCTCACACTCTTTATCAGAGTATCTGATAAGATGTTGGACAGCAGGCACCATCTCCAGCCTGCATCTCTTATCTCCATGCGCTGTAGTGAGGCCTCTAGCAGGGCTGGGGCTCTTTGTTTGACACTGGATAGCAAGGATATCTATCTCATATGAGCTGTAGTATTTGACTCCATCAGTGGAATGAGCTGGCATTGTACTGCATGAGTGAGAGTCATGGATGACAGGGTATCGCTGCTCCCACCTGCCTTTGCCAGTGCTTCTGTGGACATACCGTAAACACCCATTAATGGCTGCAACTGTTTCCCTGTCCTTAGTTAACCAGGGTTAAAAAGATTAGCGGACAGCAAAAACTGCAACACAACAAGGCTTCGGGTCGTTTTAGCTTGCACTCAAGGCTGAAAGAGAGAGCCCACTCAAACTAATTGAGGTAAATGTGATGAGCTGGTCAATGCAGTGAAGCTATCCAGTGCCCCCAAAGAGTTAAAGGGATGAAGTAATGTATGGCTAAGTGTCTGCAGGAATCAGACGGTCACCCTCGACCCCGCTGCATGTCTCTGGGTGAATGTCAATAGCTGTGCGCGGCGCAGACCAGGGGGAGTGAGTTACGGTTAGTACGCACAGCCTGTCTGATTGAAATGCATTACAGGAGAGCCTCTCCTGCTGGGAGCGAGGCTGCTGCTATTGTTCACAACCTGACAGCTATAGGCCCACAAGGGGCGGCAGGCTATTCAATGGCAAGCAAGGTCCTCTCAATAAAGACAAAAGATGATAATAGATCAAATACTGGCTAGTTGAGGGGCTTTCGCTCAACAAGCTTAAGCCAGTCCTCGTCACCAACACCTGACCCACCCATGGGTTCTTTGTTACTCCTGCAGAGACGACTAATTCTCAAACATATCCGAATCAGGCTCGCAACGGAGGCTTTGAGGAAACACTTTTTGACTGAGTGGTTTTCTCGGTAATTTGACACCTCTCCCACAGAGTTAATTTTTCATAGATGAATACCAGCAAACAGTTGTTCTGAACTCCGATGTATTTCAAATCAAGCAAATGCTTTATCCCCCCATTCAGACCGCACTAAATTTTCCAGGCCTTTGTTGTTATTTCTGGGTAGGCAGGGCCTGCATACTGTGCATGTTAAAGTTGGGTACTCCTGTCTGAACAATGATGAAAAGAGGAGCTGCGAGCCTTAAATGCGTGTTTATTGTTTTCCCCCCACACATGTTTGTGTTTATATCCTCATGGCATGTTATAGTGTGCGTAGAGAAGGAGAGGCTGGGCACAGTTGGGTGGGAACTTAACCCTGTCCCGTCCCTTGGTGGGTGATGTCATGGACAAAGGCCTGCTCCAGCGGTTATGCTGATGACTGTCTGGCTGGCTCCTGGTTGGCTCTGGGTCATAGCTGGTTGTAAACATGCAAGTAAATTACAGGACTCTGGTGAGCCCTACCATTGGAGTTAGTGGCGTCCCTCTGATTCCATGTTGCCATGCTGGCTGTGCCACTAAGCCAGCGCTGAGGTGAGGTAGCTCTAACCCTAATGAGCTGTGATGTACAGTATGACTCTAACCTTAGTGACACAGCCTGTAAAAGTCCATACAGCTTTAATGTTGCCTTTATTGGCTTCTGAGTAGAGACATTTCCTGTTCTGGTACTTACTGTGTGCACGTAGAGCAAGGTGATCAAGGTGATCTCTGATGTGTCCGCAGGAACTGTTTTTCTTTCTTTTTCTTTTCTTTTTTTTTCTCAGGCAGCAGTGCTATGTGCTGAAGTATTCTTATGGCAGACTCACATGGGACTTTTTAACCGTGAGCTGTGTGAGACTTTGGCCCATGCCTGAGGAAAGTTCAGGAATGTTATCTGCTCTTGTTTGAAATGCTGGTAGCTGTTGTTGGAGCAGGTGACTGAATCAGAGTCCTCTGTTGCTCACGTCAAAAAGTGATTTGATCTCCCCTCTGCAGACACTGTCCCTTATACCCCAGAGACCTACCCAGATTCCATTACTCTTAACCATTTCTGCACAAGCCCAGGAGTCGATTTTTAAGACAAGAAAGTAAGGAGGATAGAGGGAGAGGAGCTGCGATGAGCTGTTTATTTACTGACCCAGTGGCCCCAAAGGGAACAGTTATATAACAAGAGTACCTGTGACATAATCGCATCGCCTTGGAGGGGGACACTAGTGCTTAGTAGAGGTACAGTCTGCGTGCATGATGTAACTCACTCTACGGGTAACTGGGTCATTGTGTTCGTTAGGGAAAAGCTCCCCTAATTACTCCTCCCCACGTCTCGCCCGCTGTATATCACACATTCAGAGAAAGACAAACCACACCCTGTGGATGTGGAGCGCTGCCAGAGATGGACCAGCCTATCGGTGGGGGCAAAGCCATCACAGTCGCCACGCTGCCCTGCTGGGACGGCACCATGAGTCGATGGGAAGAAGAAAAGGGCAGAGGGGCGTGGCCCACCGGATTCTCCTTTTCATGGAGATGCTGAGTTGTGGCTGCAGTCTATTGAAATATCTGTGGGAATGACGCCCTCCCACCACTGAGGGTAATAGCCCCTATCATCGTTTCCACTCAGGATCAAAGTGTTTGTTCCTTAATCCTCCCCAGTGCTAGCAGAAATTGTCTTCTACCACCCTCGTGGACATCCCAAGCCTCGTGTTATGAAACAAAATTAATTGGGGCATTGCGTGTTTTTCTTTATATAAGTGAATGTTTCAAGGCTGACATTAAAGCAGCTGCTTTTCTCCTTTTTTATGCATACTAATATTTTTGACCTAAATGTCATAGTACATGAAAAAGGGAAAGGGAAAAATGGGCCGTGTATCTGTACTGCTCTCTTTTCTTGAGAACTCGTGGAGCTCCAAGAGCTGCTGCTGGATACCTGATGCTTCCACTATGACTGTATTACTGTATCAGGGCAGTTAGACTGGATATCTCAGCCCAGCTCTCTGGTGTCTGGTTAAATATTAATGTTGTTGGATCCGTTACACTGGTTATTGAGCCTTAAGCAGCCTGCAGAGCTTAGCTCTACTTTTTAGCCAGTAACTCAATTTGCCATGCCAGGTGGCACCACAGGCTGTTTCTCTTGTTAATAAGGTAGGAAATCAGAGACTATCTTAAGTGAGAGGCGTGACTCAAAAACCTATGGAGTTTGAGTGCCCTTCTTTCTTCAGGATCTTTTGCCTAAGCTTCATTTTTTGTCTGTTTTTTCTTTACACCCCTCAGAGGTTTTGATCCAGAATGTTTATCATTTCAAACAAATCTGACCTCTTCGCCTTTATTCACTGTAGTTCTTTATGGGAAAGACTACTTGAAACTATGTGTTCCTTTGTGTGTTTACTCTAGCAGGAGAACAGTGCGTGCGAGGACAGATGATTTGTGAATTACTCTTGGTTGAAAGGAGGTGTTTTAGCAAGGCTGTGGGAAATGTATGTGTGTATGCATGCATCTGTGTGTGCATGAACACTGAGCCCTATAAGAGCCGGCAGGAACTCTAGTGGGCAGGGCTGACTGAGTTTGTCTGGAGCTGAGGTGAGGCGTCTGAGGCTGGAACAGACCGGGCTGTCTAGACTTGCTCTGTCTGTCTGCATGTTTTGTAACCATGCAGTATAGGGGGAGGGACTCGTGCCTCGTAGTTCTTGTTTATGAGGCTCATTGGCATCAGGTAGCATATGAGTGTTTGATGCAGAACAGCACTGTTTCCATTGTGGCCCTGAGGGAAACCACAGAACAAAGATAGCATTTGGCAGCCTGCTCTTATGTGCTCATTTGCCATGCTACCGATAAACATTTATGCATTTTTGGCATCTCTTCATTTTCATATATAAAGAAATCCCAGGCTTAGTTTTGCACATAATGATTGATCCTATTCTCTGTGAAGAACTATAACATTAAAAGAATATGTCCTGCCCTTCGTTATAGCACTGCAAGGTCACGCTGGTAAAATTAGAATGCTGGATCTAGCTATTGTCAGGCAGAAAATCACTGAAATGGAACTAAAAGGAATACAGCATTAGCCATATTGGCCAGCGAATGCAGAACCCTGTGTTTAGACTCCATACACACTGTTTCCACATCAGAATAGAAAGAAACCACAACAAGATATATAGTACCATCTGGCTTTGGGTAGATGTGTGTCAAAGCCCACTTTTATTGCCTGATGGAGGGGGGAAGGGTATAATTTCCCATGCGCAGAGTCACAGATAGTTGCATGGTGGAAAATGGGCTGGGTAACCATTGTGAATATGATTAGCATCTGGAGCTAAGATAATTAAACTGTGCGTCTGTTCTTCTAGCACAGGGGCAATTTTTAGGTGATTTGCCCCAAGTCCCCAGGCTCACTGCAGCTTTATTGTCTCACTTTCCCTAGTACTTGAAAGATGTCTTGTGTAGATTTTCAACTTGACCATATTCCTCCCCACCACTTTCTTCAGTTTTATTACATCTTGAGCCTAAGCTTGCACAAGACATGATGTGGCATCAAGAAAAATGATGTGCCCATTATTCATTTTGGAAAAACATTTTCTTCATTTCCAGCAATGTTCCTCCAAAGGCAGATATTCTAAGTCAGCGGTAAACATGGAATAGCATTGTTTGAGTCGAGGCTGAAGATGAAATGATTGCTTTTTGTCGGAATCAGCACGGCACACAGAGTTTCTTTGTGTGAAACTCGTATGACCTATCAATAACCTTGTGATCGTTATGCCTTGATGACGCAGAGAGGAGTAAGAGCAGAAAACAGCCCCGTCTTGTTCAGCTGGCCTAGTCTTGTCTGAAAATGTCTGTTAGCCATGCATGCCAGTGTTTAGGACTTGATGACCTGTAAACACCTTTTAATAAATCCCTTCCCTATGGTGCTTTGGTAAGCTGTTTGTAACACTGTGAGCGCCTGCGGCATATTTAGTCTGTGAATATTTATCAGTGGTTTATTGTTTATGTTGTTGTTTTTTTCATTTCTTTCATATGGCACTCAGCCACACTGTTACTAGTCCTGAACAATCTGATGTAAATGATTCCCATTTTAGTCTGTTAAAAGGTTAAGTCATTTTGAGAGCCTCTTGCTTCCTTAGGTTGTTGGGCAGGTTGTTGGGCAGGGGTTGGGCAGGGCTTAACACAGAGAGGCACTTTCAGAAGTGTAAACCAATTGGAGACCAAGTGGAAACCATAGGGCACTGGGCAGTTGTATTTGATGGAAGAGGTCTACTTGTGACTTTAAAGGGATGGTAAACTCAGTGAAAAAACAGAATTTCATCATTCAATGAGATTTGAGAGCTCATAAAAGCCAATAACTGTAATAAAATGGAGTTTTAGGAGCTACATTTTCTACAGTAATACATTCCAGCAGGGCAGGGTGGGCTTTACTCCCTTTGAAGGGTAACGATATTGTCTGGAGTCTGGTAAGACCAACCGACTGTCCAGCAAAGTGAAAATATTGTTGGAACTGAAATAACTGCGGCTCTTACTAGCACTGCAACAATATGTTTGCTAATGTTTTCATACCTAACATTGCTATAGAGCCCGCTTACTAAAAACTTTTAGGCTTTAGATTTGGTGTGAGAAAGTCCTTGACTGATGCCATCGCTAGCTAAAGCTCTAGATTGAAGCACTTTGCTAGCCCTCACTTACTTTGATATAACATTAAATTGGTAAAATAATCCAGAGTACAATGGTGGATTTATATTCAGGAACAGCATAAAATCATTGTGCCGTGCTAACAAGCTAACAGTTACTGTTACTACTGTTTCCTGAGCCTAGTTTAAGATAACAGGTGCAGTTGAAGAGTCAAGCAAATGGGGGTGGTTGGAATAAAAACACATTTTTACACATTTTAGTTCCCTTTAAGGTTAAACAGTATTGTTATCTTGTGTTACTTTTGCCTGTATACTCACCCTGTCTCTTTCCTTCCTGGTGTTACAGGAGAACGGCCTTTCCCATGTACATGGCCTGACTGCAGTAAGAAGTTCGCCCGTTCTGATGAGCTGGCCC
>OMKZ01000526.1:2543-40386 GCA_900302535.1 Neoniphon sammara
TTGTCTGGTGTCTTTACTTCCTGTTCCCCCTGATTACCTGTCCCCGCCCTAATGTGTTTCACCTGTGTCTCGTTATCTCCCTCTCCCTGTGTGTATATATACCCTGTGCTCCCTCCTGTGTTTGCCAGTTCGTAGCCTTTGATCGAGAAGTTACCTACCAGCGTTTATCCTGCCTGCCTGTCCGTCTGCCTGAGATTCTTCTTGCCTGCCTGACTACTGAGCCTTGCCTTTCCTTGCCGGTACCTTTGCCTCTGATCCAATTCCTCGTGTTTGACCCTGCCTGTTACGGTAACTCTCTCGCCTTCTCCTCACATGTGCCTCAGCCTGATTACCTGCTCTTCCGTGTTTGACCCAGCCTGCCTCATTGACCGAATTTTGCCTGTCTCTAGTTGGTGCCGCTGCCTGTCTGTTTGGATACCTGGTTTTGACCCTGCCTGTTTTATTATCGACCTCACGTCTGCCCTCGCCTGCTCCTGTGGATTCCTGGATCCCCTGAACGCAGCTCACTCTTCCTCTGTGATTGTTCTGTGCTTTATTAAAACTTGTGTTAATCCTACATCTGACTCCTGGTCGTGCATTTGGGTCCTCCTCCCTGAGTTCAGTCGTGACAAGCTTGACTAAAATTGTATTTTTTATTCAACAGACATTTAATGCAATGATTTTGTGGAAAATTCATAAACATGATATTTCAAATTTCAGGTGTTGGCAATGTTATAAAGCCATTCAGGAACATTTCTAACCACATGAATTGGATGACATACATGCTGAAGCCTTTTCATGTGGCTTTGATTGAACCATAAACAGGGGCATTGCTGTGTACTGCCACAATGCCAAGTGACTTTTTGGTTTCGTACTTAACCAAGGGACATTGGTTCACCAAAATGAATACGAGTGGATGCCATTTTAGACTTCTACATGCTCACTGGTATCCTAATGAAAAATAACTAAAAATACACAGTCATTTCTTATCTTTTCAGCTCTTTCAAAAAAAAAATAAAAAAATAAAAATAAATAAATATATATATATATATATATATATATATATAGAGAGAGAGAGAGATAGATAGATAAATAAAAATAAAAACTGGTATGTATTATAATGAAAAAAGTTGATATCTATGATGTTTGGTATGTTGAATTGTATACTGTATAGGCTTTACCTACAGTAATATAGAATAGAATAAATCTGCTAAATGATGTAATAAAACTTATTAATGTAATAAATTACACGGCATTGTTACATTAACCAGCATGTTATTTCTTAAATTGGTGCAACACATTTGTAACTGATGATGTCACAATAATATTGACTAATACTGTAACAACTGAAGTTATTACATTGCTCTTCTCATGAGTTAATACATTATTAGTAAATAGCATAATGACACCTTTAGTTAAAAATGTTGAACTCCTTATGAAGAGACAAATGCTGGCTAAAGTATTAACGTGATGTTATCAAGCAATTGATTACATCAACAGATTTTAATGCATTTTAACCCATTTGGAGGGACAGACATTGAATTTGAATAAGTTTGAAACAGTAAATAGGAAGCATAATTTAATGAACTTAAATTCAACTGAATTAAAATATTTTTCAGTTCCATAAGAGAGGACAGGACGCGGATGCCTTAATGAGGTAAATTGTGTGTTGTGGGTACACACTTGTTTGGTTGTTAAACAGAATGGGGTTTTCAATGGAATAAAACTGTCAGTCCAACTGCGTGTGTGTGTGTGTGTGTGTGTGTGTGTGTGTGTGTACGTGGGAGAGAGGGACTTTCCAGTGGAACTGACAGAGTGGATTTATCCAGAAATGTACCTGTTGATGTGGTGAGTAACAGGCACCACAGAGTAAGGATTCAGGTCAGGGCTGCTTTCATTTGGTGTTGGCCTTCAGTGTTTTACATGGAACTGAAGTGCTCTGGAGGCAGAGAGAGATCGTTTCTTAATGTGTTATTGATTAAAAATAAAACTCTCCAGGGTTGATTTTGCTCAGATTGAGTCACAGAGAAGTCTTTCTCAATGAATCATATCTGTCAGGTAGTCTTATCTGCAATTTCACGAAGATACATGCCCTTGGGTCCTAATGTCACACATGCTTCATTCACCATTTTCACGCACTGACAAGCTCAAAGTTGTTGCCCCAAAGATGAAACTCAAACAGTAGATAAAGGTGACGACAATAACAGGCATGACACCCACACTTTTTCAGACAACATCACTGGCTCAAATGCCTTAATTTCAATTCCTGGTGGCTTGCACATCATGGCTGTAATAAAAGTGAAAGTAATGTGAGTGCTGCTGTCAGGTTGTCTTGTTCTTACAGTATTGAGGTTGGACACTTGCTGCATGCCTCGTCTGGTAAACATGGAGGACCTACCCTGATGAAGGGAGTGTTTTATCAACACGCTGCTTATACTTTCTGTTCCATTCCACACATGTTATGCAACGAATAGCTGATCTGGTCAAATAACTCCTCCAGGGATTGATAAGGTCTGTTTATGGTCTAGAGAGACATAGATAGGGAGGATTACATGTGACTGGTTTGTGCAGCTATTTAAGCCTACCTCCTTGCAGACACTGAACTCATTCCACCGCTGGTTATTAGTTTGGTGGTGCCTCCGATTTTGGAATGAGTGACACTGTTGTGCTTGCATGACTGAGATGCTTGTTTTTCAAGCCGCTTCCTGACAAAATGATTACTTAACGCAATGTTCTCTCTCCTGCATAGTGTGTTTTATTGCCTTCTCCATTTCACTCAAGGAACTTGTCCTCGAGGTTATGAGTAAGCAAGTAATCTGCCCCCCCACCACCACCCCACCCCAAGAGGGTGGCAAACTTTTATAGAGTAATAATACCTATTTACCCAAAACTCATTTGGCTCAAGGGGAAACTGCAATTAGCCGAGCTGTGGAATGTGAGTTAAACACATTTCTAACATGGGAAAATGTTGCAGAAATCTCAATGGGCATTTGCATTGGTCATATCTGTGCAGGAATCATCATTTCCTCCTCAAGTCTTTCCTGTGAGCCGCAGATGATGGGTGATTATCCTCTGCAGAGGGCCCACTATACCATTTGGTAGAATGAGTGTAAGGCGCTGCCCTTGTCATGCGATCCAGAGCTGCAGAGTGAATTTGAGAATGAGGACCTCGAGGATCCTGATCTCATCCCCACCCCTCCTCCCGGAGAGCGCTCACCGAGGTCCCTGTCAATGCCCCCGAGGGTGTTACTCCTTCACCCCCAAGTTCTCAACATGCTGGAGCTTTAGAGGATCTCCACTCAGTTGGGACAGACCAAAACTTCAAAGCAGCAATTAGAAGGTTCAGTGGAGAAACACGCTGCATTGACCACAGGGCAGTAGGAGTCCAGATCTAAGTTACGGTTACCTTGTGGACATGAGCAGATATTCCTCGAATTGGCGCACAGAGAACTTGTTTTTGTCTCCGCCTAGGATTTCTCTTAGCACAGCATTATTGTGCTGAATGAGATAACGCTGCTGGAGACAGCTTTGCAGCCAAAACACTGTTTTGCCTGACCTTGTCTGACAGGATTTCAGCTTCCATTCTGCACAAAAATTAGTTTTTCTCTTCAAACATACTCTGAATGTAACCCTGAAATTAAAATTGTATTGTGATTACTAATGTGCATTTTTCCTACTTTGCTGACATTATTGATGAAACATTAATGCTCACAGATGCTCAACCCATCTTATACTGCACCACGACTCCTTGTTGCATAGTCCCATCTAAAATTACCAGGATGTCGGAGAACAGAATGTATGTGATGACAAGCAGTGTAGTGTCTGTGTTTTCTCATCCGACAGCCTGCTGGGAAAGAGAGGTCAGGCTGATTAGATAACAGTTGTGTATGCAGAGGAGCCTGCTGGGCTCACGTGAGGGGTCCAATCCCTGATACATGGGATAAAAGACAAAATGGGGAGAGAGCTTATACAACCGCAACACATAAAGACTAAAGCATCACATACATGCATACACAAACACACTCTCACGATTCATTTAATGATTATCAGTTGCAACCCAAACAGCAATAAAATTATGACACTGAAACTTAAGTTACATCAGAGGAATCGCAAGTCCAGGTGTTTATGAGTTCTTCGTGCCTTTGAGGAAGCAGACATCTCGTCTTTCTACAAAATGTGGAACTGTAAGAAAACTTAATTTCCGTTTTTTTCCTTTATTTCCTTTTTTATTCACTTACTTCATTCTTTCTATGGACATTTCCTTTATCTTAACACAAAATATCTGTTAAAACCAGTTTGAGGATTATTCCATTTACAAATCAAAAGCACGTTTAATCCATGCATTCTTTTGTTTGTCTCTCTGCCCTGACCTTTGCTCCTGATGGCTGCAGCCATGAACACCTGATGGTCAGATAAGGGTTGTATCTTTGTCTGAATACACAGCCTGCTGATTGTCTGACCCAATCATACAGTTATGCATAATCGTAAATGCATGTTAAGCTCTTTTCTTGAAATCAGATATTACATTTCACACCTGTTATGATTAGAGTAAATTTGATGCTAGGTTGTGTATCTACTCAGAAAACATGCCTACATTATGGTTTAACACTTGGAGGTGACTTCCTGTGTAGGCGCTGAGAACTGCGATACTTGTTTGTTTTCACAGCAGGGTTATAACCCTGTGCTTGACTTGCATGGTTTCAGAAACAGAGTTATAGGTGCTGCATGAAGAAAGCGCCCCAACTGACCTTCAGGCTATGTCAATAATGTTGGAACACCATGAGCTTGCTGTTATTCACTCTCACGCTGTGTTGACTCTTTACTGATACCACATCACTAGTATAATTGTCCACAGCAGTAAAAGTATTTCACACATCAATAATGCAAAAAGGACTTAACAGAAGTGCTGCAGCGGACACACAATTGCCCATCCTTGCTGCTAAATTGCTTTTCTTTTCTCCATTGATGTTTGAAACGTGGCTTTGATGTTTCATTAAGGCAAGCATTAAGCTTTTTTATTTTTTTTCATACCCTTGAGAGTGTGAGCAATTATTTTTAAGTGTGCCACAGGACTGACTGACAGATCTGTAATCCTTTGTTGATCAAAAGCATGCTGATTTATTGTGTAGCTGTTACTGACTGTACAGTTTTAGTCTAAAGACCAGCCTTGTCAGTAAAGATATTAAAAACGCTTACGAGAACACAGCCTTGGGAAGGAAAAAACAGAGCTTGTTACAGGACCATAATATGGAATTTCTATGTTGGTTAAAGGACTCTGAGTGAGATATTGCAGGTCTTTGGCTCATTTCAAGTATCCACTAATCCTTTCAAGGTGTATAATGTTGTTTTATGTTCACTGAGCATAAATGTCTCAACATTACTGCACAGGATTATCACAAGGTGGCCCTTAAACCATCATTATAATCTTTGTTTGCTCACATTAGGCATTCATGAGATTCATGAGAATATGGATGCTAGTCTGTTTCCAGCATTTACCCAAAATAAAGATGCTTGCATTCATGAAAATAGAAACCTCAATAAAAAATCATGCTGCATTATTCCTTGCCCTGCCTGATACTGGGCCTGGTGTCTGACCCGCCCCCATGGACAGACAGGAAACTGGCACTCCTCTATGGGAGCCAGACAGGCTTCACTCGACTGTTGACTAGTTTACCATCTAATTTGCATGTAGGAGGAACAAATTTTCCTCTGTAATCGTGCAGCAGTAATTTAAGTTCTCTGAAATCATGTTTGACTGCATTGCTCATATGCTGCAGTGAGTAAAAGCTCAAAAAAGCTGTTTTAGATGTTCAAATTGGGTATTTTATCACATATACGAACATGTATTCTAGTGATTTGGTTCATGAATCATGTTTGTTTTGGTCCGTTTGGATTAAGATGCTAGGCTGCAACTCTTAAAGTGATTTCTACTCCAGTGTAAACAACAGCAGTTCCTCTCTTTAACAGACAAAAGGTTTCATGTGAATTCCAGTTGTTTTAGACAGTATATGACTTTTATTCATTACTGTGGCATGAGTGCAGTATCTGGACTTCTGTGTCAGTGCATTTAATCACAAATAAGGACAAATAAGGGTCTACAACAAAATGCCCCCAGAACAAAAAAAGGCACTTCTGTGACCTACTCTATTTGTAATTTACAAAACAAAACCAATGTCATACGCAATCTATAGCTTGATATCACTGAAGGTTAATTTAACAGATGCTACTCTAGAGTTAGCACCACAACTTACCAAAAACTGTACAGATATATTGGCACATGTAGCACTCAGTATCATAGTAGTCCTGCTCTTCAGTGATCACACTCACTTCCAGGTCACTGGCAGAGAAATTGCTCTAAACACAATTATATTCCACAGGGAAGGGACATTAGCAAGTAGTATTAATAAATCCACAGATGTGAACAAAGGGTCATATGCCAGTGTACTGCAGTGCAGATACGATCAGTGTAAGGTTCATGCATTTACCCTGAGATGAACATTTAAATCATAATACTTCTTTGGCAGGTGCTTTATAAAGCACTCAATAAAATCCATTTCCATTGTTTTCTAGAAAGTTGCTTTTCCATAGAAGTATGCATGTTAATACCCTGCATGCTGTGCATAGCAGTCCCACCGTCAGACGGAAGACTCATTGTGAAACACTTTAGCTTTGATGGTCCTCAGGCTGCATTGCAGGTTGGAGTTGGTTTCTGACTGCAGGGCCTCGGAGAACTTGGCGTCATATGAACGGTTGACCTGAGACTTCCTCTTGATGGAGTTCTGGATGGTCTCTGAAGTGAAGTAGTAGACAATCGGGTCAAAGCAGCAGTTTGACACAGCAATGCAGAGCGCTATCGGGTAGATTGTTCGGACCACCGACTCCACAGAGCAGCCTTTCAAGGTATTAGTGCGGACCAGAGCGTAGAAAACTAAATTTACATTGTATGGGATGAAGCAGAAACAAAAAATGGAGAGATGCACTATTATCATGCGCAGGATCTTGGTTTTGTTGAGCTTCCCCCCTCGGCTGATGGTTTGGGGTCGACGCAGGGTTTGCAGCACCATCACAGAGCAGACTACATTGAGTAGCAGGGGAATGAGGAAGCCCACTGTCTCTATGAAGATCACCACCTTGGACAGGTGAGACTTCCACTGGTTGGTGGAGAAGTTCTCAAAGCAAAACTTGGCCGTGCTGTGGTCATTCTGGGTGGTGGCCTCCAGCTTGAACCCCGTGGGAAGACTCCCTGACAGCACCAGCACCCACACTGCAGCGCACACTATCTTAGCGTTGCGTTTGGTCCTCAGCGTCCTTGAGCGCAAAGGGTGCACGATGGCCAAGAAGCGGTCCACGCTTATGCAGGTGAGGAAGAGCATGCTGCCATACATGTTGGTGTAGAACAGCGAGACGGAGAGCTTGCAGAGCACGCTTCCGAAAGGCCAGTTCTGGTTGATGAAGTAGAAGACCCTCAGGGGCAGCGTGAAGACAAACAGCAGGTCAGACACCACCAGGTTCATCATGTAGGTGGTGGTCTCATTCCTCAGTTTCAGGGTGCAGGTGAATATGTACATGGCAGCTACGTTTGTGATCAACCCCACCACGAACACGATGCTGAAGACGATGCTGTACAGTGGGTATTTGAACCCATCATTCTTGGTGCAGTTCGAGCTGTCCGAGTTGTTTGCCAGCGCAGCGGTCACGTTTCCACCCCATCCCAGGGTGACATTGTCAGGCAGGAGGGTAGTATTGTACATTTTTGGGGGCTATGAGGGGTGTCTGGTAAGTAACAATGATACAATGAAAGGATTACTCTGCACAATGAATCCACCATGAATGGTCAGTAAAGCACAAAGCAGTCCTCATACAGGATGCCTGGAAAACCTGAAGGACACTGTCATCTGAGATTTTGAGTCAAAGGTTTCATACCAAAACAGCCATTCGTGTTACTGAGGGTTGCACATGGTCAACATGTTTCCCTCCCTATTCTTGACATGTCCCTGAGCTATTTTGATGGTTACCTCATGGTGCACAGGACCCCTCCCGAAGGACAGAGAACCAGGCTGGAGCGTCCTCCCCTCCCCCTGCCCTCTCTCCCGACCACCCTGCACCCCACAAGTTGCAGGCTGAGCTCTACTTACTCAGATAATCAGTCACACAAACGTCTCTCCTTTTCAATCAAGTCCAGGACCATGAGTGGTTAAATCCACAGAGGGAATGATGACATATCCAGATCCAAATCCACTATGGAGAGTTCCTCATGGCAAACTCTCTTTTGTTAGAGCTTAATCCACTTTTTTGTCTGTTTTCATTAAAAAAGCAGTCCAGTCTTGTGTTTCCTCAGTTGTCATCAGCTCTGTTGACATCAGAAGTTCCTGATCACAAACCACCGGGCTTTTTCCCCTCAGCGCTCCGTCTGTGTGTGACAATGTGTGTGTGTTTCACTGTTTCTCTTCAGGGTATGTTTGCTGCCCCCCCTCCACTCTCCCTCTCTTTTCTTTTACTCTGACTGACTTAACTCAGTGGTTACTTCTCTCTCATTCCTCCGGTTGCCTCTGCCTCTGTCAGCCTTGGGAGTTTTGTTCAGCACAAATCCAGGTAAGGGAACACAGACTGAGCTCCTACTTCTCCTTTGTGCCGGTAGCACAGACAGTTTTTGTACTTCGAGTGGAGGGGAGAGCAGTTATAGTTAACTCCTCCCTCTGCCTCTCTTGCAACTCCTCCTTCCCCTTTGTCTGCTCTTACAGTTAAAGGAAAAATCAACCCAAATTACAATGCATTGTAGGGGGATTTTCACAGGCATGGAAAACATTCAGAATTAGTAAAAATACTGTTAATATGTGCTATTTCATAAACAAATGATGTATATTTCATAATTAGTGAACTGGCTGTAGTGTGAACATTTTTTGCCAGTGAATCAACTATCCTAACAACTTTAATAGATATTACCTCCATTACTGAGTTTATTTCAAACTAGTTTTGAGGTTTAAAGGTTTAAATATGTGCTTTTATAGCAAAACACAAAATTCTTATATGAATCTCTTGCTATGTATTTTTTTAAATCATTATGTATTTTAATATTATAAAGCATTTTAACAAGTGTTTGGAGTTTTGGAAGTTGTTGTTCTTTGCTGTAATTTGTTAATCTTACCATCATTCGTTTCACAGAACATTATGGCAAGTATTTTAAATATTTTAAATATGTCAAACATGAAAAACAGCAGGGCAAAGCAGCAGAACAAATGAACAACGAACCTGAGCTTCTATTAGCAGACTCATTTTGCGAGTAAATGGCATATAACAGGTCTGTGGCTAATGTTAAAAAAAAAAAAAAGAAATAAAACCTCAGACTTCCTTTGTCTTTTTTGACTTGAACATGTATAACTATATATGCTTCTAGTATGATAGTGATCTATGTATCACCAAACGTCAACATGCGTCAGCATAAGAACGTAGATCTTAATGCGGTAATCAACAGTTTTTTCATATAAAAAATGTCAGTTTTGTCAGTTCTCTATTGCCAGTGGATACTACAGTAGTAGTGATTCAAACTAGTCAGTTCATTAAAGTGTTTCCATTTTCCACAGACAGAGGTGGGTATATGTTTATGGAAGTAAAAATAGCAGCTTGTTTGCAGTAAACATAAGAGGATGGAGGAAATATAAGAAGCTGCAGTCTACATTGAGTGTCTATTATTACAGTTTTATTACATGTTGGGCCAGTGTAAGGCCAACATTAAGGAAAAGGAGAATCTAGAGTATTATTATCACTTTAAACTGATTTTGGTTTTTCTCTTTAAACAGGAAGCTATCAAAGAGGACGGATGGTTAAGAGTGCCTGAGGAGTTCACTTAACTCTTGCAAGTGCGATCAGCTGACTGCCTCCACCGGTCTGGTGGGAAGTACAAAAAAATTAACTGTCCCCTTGTTGTTTCACAGTCTGTGTGGCCTGCTGCTCCGTTAAAGAAGAAGCATGTTTTTTTCTGTAAGGGACATTGGAAATGAGACAGAATAAAGAGCTTTCTCTATTCAGCAGTTCCTCAGCTGCCCTTGTCAGTCTAGGCCCACAGTTCTCTCAGCGCTCTGTGAAACCAGCATTCAGCTTCACTCTTAATAGAAACTCTCCACTTGGCAGTCTGTAAAGACATTGGAGCCTTTGTTGGTGAATGAAGTAGCTTAGGGGGCAGGAATGTGGAGTTTATAAATAATTAGTCTCAGACAACTTGAAAGTACTTTCAGTTCTTGATCTGCAGTGTGGTGAGTGAATACAGTAAATTGTTTGAGATGTATTTGTGTTGGACAGTTTTTATTTTGTTGTAGGGGAAGTAAATTACATGGTTACGTTTCCCGTCAGTAAACCAACATGTGCCTGGCTACACTGGCAAATGAAACAAGTGTAGTGATGTAAAGTCCATCCGCTGTAGTGCATATTTGAATGCAGCCATGCAAAGATAAGAACTGGTTCAACTGTCTTTTATGGATATAATAAGATTTCACCATTTGGCACTGACTTCAGTGGTAATAGGTTGCATATTCTATCTCAGTAACATGACACTGTTCCAAAAATGTCTCATTTTAACATCACAAGACAACCCAAAATAGCCACATGAATGAAGGAAAATCTTGTCGAGAATCAAAGATGCAATGGGTGTTTTATGGCCGACGTCCCTCTCTTTTGTCAATCTTCAGCAAAATAAACACCATCAAGGACGCAGTGAAACATTCAAGAAACATAGAAGAAAAAAAAACATGTACTATTGTCTTTCGCTCACAAAATAGTTCCATCCAGCACATAAAAACAAGCTCTTCACATGCAAGTATGTGGTAACTAAACACAAACATGTGGTCGAAATCCCTGGACGGTTAAATTTCTCACAATGCCAGGAAACTGTCAGGCACCTCCAAGGCCAAGACAGAAGGCGTTCAGATACAAAGGCAAAAATGCACATGACAGACAGCATGTGACATAACACTCTTGTATTACAAGCATCAGTAGCAGGATGTAAAGTAATCCTCTCTTCTACACCACAACATTGATTTTATTTACTGCCGCAACATGAAAAATGAACAGCTCTAATGCAAACAGATGAACAACGGTCTAACTTGGCAAAATGAGATTACCAAAGGGCCTCTCTGCTCATTCTCCCATGTTCACCTTGGCAACAGTGACTGCACAAATGTTCTGGCGGTGTCAACAAACAAACAAAAACTGAAACTGGCCAAAACCAACCGGAGCTCCAGCACATAGATGAACCACTGAAGCATCGAGAGCCTCAGATAAACAAACTTGTGAGCTTTCACAAGTCTGAGAGTGCAGATAAAAATGTGTTGAATCTGAAATGTGCAAACAAAAATGAAGATATGCTTTACCAAAGTGTTTATTAGCCTTACAAGAAGTCACTTGGGAGATGGAGAAGAAGATTCTAAATAGTTAAAACACATCTAAGTGAAGCAATTAGGGTTGAGAGAGAGAAAAAAAATCCCATGAAAAGGACAAAAGGAAAGAGATTTTTCCAACACTGTCACTGTCTGGTGGGTTTTCCAGGTTTTAACAGACTGCTAAAGGAGAACTCCCTCGTGCCAACACTGCCCCGAAAAGCCTAAGGGCACAAATTGCATAAGAGCAGACACACACACAGAGTGAAACTTAGAGAAATGGCTTCAGTGTCTTCATCTCCTGTCATGACAGAATAATTCTTGGAGTGGTTTTACTGTTTAGGTCTAATGAAATAAAAACTAAAACTGAATTGAGACAGCTGCCCTTCGATAAGCGCAAAAATAGTTACTGCTGTTTACCTTTGCAGGGCAGCGTAGCCCTCCCCAAACACACTGTCCTATCAACTGAAAGCTCTTGACTGCTTTGAAAACAAATACCCCCCCCCATCTCCGCCCTTTCTAATCCCTCTCCCTCCCCCGCTGCCACGACTGACTGCATCTGTATTATAATAGCTGCGAGCTTTAACTGTACCTCACCAACCCAACTTCAACCTCTCTTTACTAAATCTACCCGGGCCCCCCGTTTTGGACCCCACAACTCCATTCACCAAAGAGCAGGAAGCTGACAGGCTGCTCAAGAAACAGAAAAGTTGCTCAATCAGGCTGAGTCATCGTCAAAATCATTTTCACATCCTCCATCAGTCCGGCTCCAGTGATTGCAGCATTTACCATGTCATCCTTTTTTTTTTAAAAAGAAGTCACGAACTGCCAGCAAACCACTGTGAAGAACCTGGATTTAGCAAAAATCATGTAGGAAATGCCAAAACTGAGGATGTATGATGCATCTCAGCACCAGATGCACCAAACAAGAATCAGAAACGCCTGTGATGACTGAGGGCACAAAGAATGTCACCTGGTTAACTGGTGCTGACACATTAGGCCCCGACTGGCTAACGTGTTTAATGTGTGCATAAACTTTTAGCACGTGCAAAAGCAGTACATAACCCCTGATGGGTCAAGACCAATTACAAGTCTTGATGCTGACTCTGAACACTAAAAACTGAGTCGTTTAATAAATGTGGTTCTTAAAGACACCAAAATTAACATAGCAAGATAACAGTGTTAATTTAACTGAAGGTGTAAAAATCAACACTTCGCTAAGATTTATATACAGTAAATCCACTTCCACCAGAGTTAATTTAACACTGGTTTGGAACAGCTGCCTTAAAGCCATATCCGCAAACAGCCCTCCAGTCAACAACCGTCAACTGCAAAATGAATAAATAAATAAATAAAAAATAAAAAAAACTGAATAATCAACACTTGGAAACACTGGGAAATTTGCGGTAAATCTACAAGATACGAGAATGAAACAGGACAAAACGTTACCAAGACCTTGAGTCAAGACAGACTCTGTGACAATGAACTAAACATGAAGGTACTGCTTGTTTACTGTTCATCAAGAGGCAAAGAATGGTTCCACTGATATGGATGATAAGTTGTACCAGCACGTCAACTGTTAAAAAAAAAAAAAAAAAGATGCATAAATGGCAGATGTGCAAACACAGTTAGGTTAATAGGTAGCCTGATTAGCTTATGAAAGAGCCCAGGTGCTGATAAACTGCTCAGTCTTGTCAGTTGAGGGTAATGTGTGTGTGTGTGTGTGTGTGTGTGTGTGTGTGGCTGGTGGTGCATACACTGATGTACTATAATCATCTGCCACTGAGTTGTATTTCCTCAAATTGTAATGCATTTGGTGAATAACAATGATTCACATTATGACTAAAACAACAGTGCACCACAAATAGGCATTAACATCTGCTTTTGGGAAATGCTCATTAAAATCACTTCAGCGGCGAAATAATTTTTTAGACGTTTTCACCACTGATTTATGAACAGTTTTGAAAGCGTCTTTGTTTACTCTTCCCCTCACCCTATACAAATATGAAAACACCATGTATGTACGTTTAAGTGGATCAACCCACTGAGCAAAGCTGTTTCACACAAAAAGCAACATGAACAGGGTCGTCCAGTTTCACAGGACCAACGTCTGGAATCCAAAAACCCGGCCTGTCGTTGCTGTACCTCTGTAAAACTCGCTTAAAATGAACCGAGTGATTCTGAAAGTAAAATTAATATCTTCCACACGGTACTGATGTTTTTTTTTTCTACTTTTAAATAGATGCACAGACAGTTTCCTTTGACCATCTTCAGTTCATTTGCTTGTTTCACATCATGAACTAAGTGACAAAACTGTCACATTAATGACCTTTCTTGTGTGTCTCCAGGGGAAAAACAAGTGCAACAGCATAACCAGAATAGCTGCTTTTTGATAGCTGAACTGAGTTTCTGAGGGAGCATAAGCCGGCTACAGTTATTTGACAAGTTTCACAGATACTGAAGGATGAAAGTAGGAAAAAAACTGAGCATAGTAATATTCGGACTTGTTGTGAAAATGCTGAAACAGGATGTGGTGTTTTCTGTAGTCTGTGTGGCTCCCAAGCACCAGTGTGGCAAGTAACTAACCACAGAGAAAACACAGGCTGGAGGAAAGGCTGGAGGAAAGCAAAGCCAGAGCGAAACACTAAGAACAGCAGAAGGTAAAAAAGATCAAGTCCAGCTCTCATATCAAAAACCGCCAACTTCACCCACACGCAAGTGTCAAACGCAGTTGTTGCTGCTCTATTTTGAGCCCAAACTCAACTACTCCACCAAGCAACAATACTGTAAATCCAGTTCAAGAAATTAGAGCTGACATTGGGAAACTGTTATTTTGGGGAAAAACCTATTTTTTTTCTTACTATGCATTGCAGAGATGCCATGTGCCAGTTAACACTGGCAACTCATTGTGGCTCAGCCCTTTCAACAGCAGTTGTAGCTACAGTTCCTCATTTTCAATTAAAAAAAAAAAAGTTATGCAGCCACTTGCCGCAGCTTCCCATAATGATTTAGTTTTATACCAGAAAACAAAGCCCCATACTGCAATATTACATATGAAAACATAAGGAATTACCTTTAAAGTAGTACATTTAGTTTGGGAGTAGCTGGGGGATGGCATTGAGATTTTATCTCCTCAGTTACTGACTCCAAATCTATCACAGATAATCAATAGAGAATCTCTACTAAAAGAAATGATTTCCTGGACCAGCAGGATACAGAAAAACAAAATATATGTAATACTTTATGCACTAGAGGGGGCAATTTGTAACATTAGTAGCAGTATTGAATGAAACTAAACACTAAGTTTGAAAGATAATTAAATGTGATTTTGAAGGCTTGGCTTACTTCAGCTTTACACAACAGTAAATTGCTTGTAGATTCCTATCAAATATTTCTTAAAGGTGCTTTCAGTGGGGAATGCCCTATGAATCAGAGCAAGACTTGTTTGAGCAGGTAACCAGTGGATTACTGAAAATCATGAACATTTCTCAAGATCCACCTGGTTACAGCTGCATACTATGAAGATAAATCAGAGTAAAACTTACAACATATTCTGGGTATACTCTACAGGCTTAAGATACAGCACTTCATACACTGTGTATCATAAAATGTTCAACACACTGCCCTCCCATGGCTTAGGGGTGCTAGTGGCAAAATTCATTGTTGCTCCAGACTTGCTGCTGTGTAGCCAGTTAGCTGTGGTGTGTTGAGATAACATAGGGACATGTGCAGCATTCAATAATTTACAACAGGACTTAACTGTCAAAGCAGTATCTTTTGAGTTAAACCAGTAACATGGATTGTACATGCATCAAAGAAGTAACTATGATATGTAGTTATTCCTTTGATGCATCTTTAGACTGTCAAATGTTATAAATAGTCGTGTGAGTACATGGGAGAAAATTTCATACAAACTGAGAACAGAGGCAACTTTTAATAATTAGCAAAATGTTCACAAAAAATTGGCTTGTTAAAGTAAAAGCATTTTGTTACATTCTATTAAGTGGGATACAGGTATTTAATGTAAAAGAATGTCTTAACAGCATTAGACCTGGTGGTCCCTTATGAGAATTGGGCAATACTGAACAAATTCAGTTGGCAATTACACAGGGTAAGTAAGCAGTTGTTCTCATCTCATTACCACAGGGTGCTAACAGGGGACCAATATAGCTGTACACTTATAAAAAGAACAAGAGGTATTTAGCTATTGCAGAGAAAAGAAATATCTGTAAACAGTGAATTTGCAAGGAAACACAACTGCAAAATCAGTTGCATTTGTTCTACAGTGTAACATCACAGACAGGATATATATGAGACCAATGCGCTTGTATAATCTTTCCATTAAGAACAAAACAGATAGTGTTTCCAGCTGCACATACAGGGTTAATCAGAACACGGGTAAACATGCAGCAGGACGTCCTTATCTCTCTTTAAGTATGATTGAAGACTGGCTGCACCTCTTCCTATCAGCCTGACTGTGGCCTAAAAACAGCCTACAGTGTAACAGTGCAAATGTTAGTCAATACAAAAAAAAATAAAATAAAAATTCACTCAGTAACCACAAGATGGGATGGCAAAGGCAAAGAATTATGCTATTAGACAAAGTGGAAAAACACAAATTTGACTAACACATGGCAAAAAAGGACAACATGATTGGTCAGATGAAAACTGTTCAATAAAAAACAAACATAAGCACATTATGTTGCATGTTTCTAAAGCAACTCAACGGCTTGTATTCTTTGCTTAGTAAATACTACTTTTGAGTCCAGAAAGTTCAAAAATAAAGGCGTCAATGAAAAGCAGCATAATGTGAAGGGTCAACTCATGGCTAGCTTGTTTATCACTAATCACTCCCTCCTGCTACTGGTCAGACACGTTGTGCTACGTTACAACACACATCCATCTTTTTTTACACCACGCAAACAGGGCAGTGTGATACAGATCACCTATTTCTCAACCCCACACCCTCAGGTTGCAATTGATTACAATGATTGTGCAGCATTTTCAGGCATCCTGTCTCCCATAGCTGGTCCTGTTACTGTGAGATAAGCCCCGGCACCCCAACAGTCTTGTGATTACATTAGCTTGATCAAAACCCTTTTGAAAACAAATCAATCAGACACTGGATGAGCCAAACACTTTGTCAGTTATATAGACTGTAATCGTAGAAAGACAACGATTGTGGCATTGGTTTTTGCCTTTCTATTTGGTCTTTCTGTGTTCTGCTCTTGTGCCTGGTAGTGTAACCCAATATTTATGCCATAGGCAACCACTGTGTTTGGGCTAGATTTGGAGCAAAGTAACACTTGAACATCAGTGGAAGGTGAAACCTTTACTCATACTGTGTTTCTTGTGTTTACATCCTCAGCAACAAGGCTTGGTGTTTACTTTGGCCTGGGGTTGACTCCTGGGACTGGGTTCTGCAAGCTTCAGACCATCCCATACCCTCAGTGTGGGAACCCGTTGCCACCGGCACCCTGCAGTCAATTTTTGAAGGCCCCGTAGCGGCTGGCTTTGCTAATGAAGTTCTTGAGCAGGTCGTGGTCCATGTCCGCAAAGGCCTGGGTCTGCGTGACAGCTGTTAGGTGGTTGACGCAAAACTTGAAGCAGAACTCCTCCAGGTCCTAAAAATGAAGAGGGCTGGCTGGTCAGTGCTGAGGAGTACAACAGAGAGTGCACTGACTTGCAGGAGTAGAGCTACTGAGGAAGGCCCTTATCACAATGGTGTTTGACAGTGTGTCAGCGGCTATAAGCTTACCCGCGCCTCATACTTGACAGCAGCAGAGAGCAGAGTAATGGCGTTCTCCTCGGAGATGCCTCTCTTGATTGTTTCCTGGCACAGCCTCTTCAGCCTCGTCTCTCTGTAGTATGTAGCCAAGTCTAGCAACCCTGAACAACACACAGGCGACTGCGTTCAGTATTTTTCCACAGACTTAATCTGAATGTTTTCTAGTGTTTGCCGTGTCAAGGACTGTGGTCTGTGGCTGGCCTTACCAATAGCATCCTCTGGTGGCAGGTTGATGGTGTCTGTGTACAGGTATTCCAGAAAGGCTCGGTACACCAGATATGAGAACTGGTGGATTTCTATGGACTCCTCATCCGTTTCATTCAGCAGCGTGCGGAAATGCTCACACCTGGAGGGGGGTGAAAAGGGTCCAGCTATTCCCACTACATCCTTTAAGTGCATATTTGTACATCTGGACATACTTCTGTAAATTTGCTGTGGTGATGTGAATAGCTATCCAACTGTCACTGAGGATGGTAAATCTTTAACCAAATCTGTTGTTTTGTTTTATTACTTTAACATGCTTGGTTGTTGCAGTTGCTTTACTCACTATATATCCCATTATAAAAATCAATCTCATCGTTCTTTCTAAATATGGTTTAAAAAAATGCCAAATATTCATTCAATCTAAATTTATTTATTTAGAATAACAGACCTGTATGTGAAAACAGCAGTGAAACAATAAGATCATGAATAAATCTTATTTTTATTTCATATGATTGTTATATAATCTAACCTAGGATCCACTCATCTTCAGACAATATATTTTCTGAGGAAATGTGTAAGGTATATTCTGACATTTACAACACACATTATTTTTTCCACTACATTCGTTATAGTCGACTATGTTGTGCCTATGGTTTAGATTTTTAATTCCTGTGATTGTTACAATTGCATTGCACTGTAACATGTATGTTGCAATGAAGTGAATGGGGGGGGGATCATTAAAAAATAACCCAACCTAACCTGGCATCCATTCATCTTTGGCCACAATTTACTTATTGAGGAAATGTAGAAACTATTTTCTGACAACACCTGCAGCCCATAGTATTTATCAAAACCCATTTTATTTTATTATACCTATAGCAAATTCCCTTCACTGCTGAAGCTGACAGCACCCGTCCTTCCTGCCTCAAAGCGCCGCCTCTGTATCATCTCCTCTCCAGGCACATCTGACAAACAATTGATTATTCATTCTCTCTGCACCTCTGAAAAGTATCATTTGCATCTGATCATGCCAAAGCAGGCATTTGTGCTGCTGCTTATTCGTGTCAGTGTGTGCACTGACACTGACTCCACAGACAGCCTGACTCCTTCCTCCTGACAGTGCAGAGGAGCAAAACACTAGAATGCGGATATTGTATGTCCAAGTGTGGTTATAAAAAGAAAAACGGGAAACAATAGGTCTGCCTTTGCTTCCTCATGACATTAACAGGAAAGACGAGGAAACAGCGTCTAACAGATGGAGTTTAAATATAGGCTACATACAGCATATAGGTTAAACTCACCATTACAGTTGTGAAACATAGTTCAGCAAGTTCACTGTCATTAGATTATATTCTGGGCCTGCACACTTAATTATGTAAATAAATTATGTGCCTGGTTTTATACTTCCATAAGTAATAATTTTGTAATTCAGTAATGCTTAGTGTATTTGTTATTTTTCCTATTCCCCTGAAAGCTCTGATGTGGTATAACAAGTGCCTACATTATGCATGACTGCTCACAAACTCTGAATGCACAACATGCACCCCTGTGACCAAAATGAAAGTCAAGATGGAGAAGCAGGCAGCACTGGTGGGAAAGAAAGAACAAAACCTCATATACCATCTACGGAAAAATATGTCATCTGGAGATTCTTTGGGTTTAAACCAAATGATGACAAAAGCTTCTGTGCAAAATGTGCATTAGGGTTGTAACTGCACCCAAAAGTAATGAAGGGGAAGTTAGGATTTGAATTTTGTAAATAAGGGCCACAGTAAGAGTAAGGCAGTAAGAGCGAAAATAAGGCTTTTTAGCTAATGCTACTTTGAGAAATTCAATACTGAATAAAGTGAAAAATCTAATCTGTTAAGGTTCAAAAGGGCAATAAATGGTTTGTTTCTTAACATGAGGCAGATTTTTGATCAAAATATTTAACAAAATAATCATTAATAATCATTAATAATCATTTTTGCCATAATCATGCACTGATTTTCTGTACCTGATTTTGAGCAGGGCTTTGTGAACGTGAATGCATTTCCCGTCAACCAAGAACTTCAGGTCTGAAATCTCTGGGCTGTCAAATTCCCTCTTCAACGACTGGGCCACAGTCATGTAGTCATCTCCGTCTGGTATACGGAAAGAAACACTTCTTAGTTTAAACAAACAAAAAGATTATGTGTTTTATTACTGCAAAGGGAGGCTTCTCTTTGTCATTATGTGAGGCCTAAATTATGTGAATCTATTTTACAGCCTTGGAAACAGTGGCTTGACTGTGGCAAGTGTTTAAATATAAAACCTTGTTTGCTGATAGGTAAACATTAACAACTATATCTAAAATAAAATGATCAGCCTGTACTCATTTTTTTTCATAACTTAAACTTTGACACCTTCATTTTTATGGGGAGTGTGTGTGTGTGTGTTTGTGTGGTAAAATCACTGGACTACTGGTTTACCAAGAGCTACCATATACAAGTTTTATTATGAGCTATTAGAAGATAAGATCCAGAAAGGTAATCAGACACGCAATAAATTCCTCTGTCGAAAATAAAAGTATTTAGCAGTGGTATATTTCATGACAATAAAATAATGCGGAAAGGACACTATTCAGTGGCTGTTAGGTTCATTAAAACTCAATTATCTGTCCTCCGTTTATTGAATTTTGCTGACTTTAGTCTGACTGGTCTGACTGACTCACAATAGATTCCCTAAAAACCTACCAGGAGACCATAAGGAACACTTAGAAAAAGGTCTGAATCTTGATTTGGCAACATTAGCCTTCAGTAATGGCAAATTCCTGAAAGAAGTGAGCACTTCTTGCCTCTAGCAAATACTTTCAAAACAGACCACAGCACTGCCCCAGATTGTGTAAACTCGCGCTCCTCTGTCACTGCCAAATAATAAACATATGTCACATGTACCCGCTGGTGCTGGCCTCTCTGTAATAGTCACCAATGAAATTCAGGATTCATTTTTGAATTTTATTAATCACAAGCAAAACCTAACATATTCTGGCACCAGACTACATTTCAAAGTAGCTATGCCCTGATTTCACACCGACTCTAACTTAGAGGCCCCTTAGGTCCTCCAAGTTAGACTGAAATCTTGATTAAAATCGGGGCTGGCCAAGCTTTTGCCATAGGGGCCCCCAAACTCCACAAGTGCCTTTCACAAAGTGTTGGAACTGAAATCTGTTGATGCTTTGAAATCACAGCTCAAAACTAATTTTCGTAAAGTTACTACTGGAGTTAAAATTCTTGGTGTTTAAATTATTAACACTCTTTTTGAACATCTTGCTTTTATCATTTATATTGCTGATTCATATTGCTTGGTTTGTCGCTTACATTTCATGCTGCATTTTTCGTTTCTTAATATTATGTTTAATGAAGCTGGCCTGATACCAAAGGTGTCAGGCCAAATGCTGACAGCAGCAAAAACAATGTGTTGTCATATCTTACAACATGCATAGTGGCAGATGGGCTCATTATATCATCATACTCCTACTGCTCCAGGACAGCATACAGACAGTGCTTTTCAAAATAAATGAAAAAATAAAACATCTGACTTCTCAAATTCACTAGTGCATCTCCACAGAATATGCAAGTTGTGGACCCTTTTATTGACTTTTGTACAAAGACTGAACAAAACTTTGATTACTGTTATACCCATCTTTATCATTTTCTGGGTCTTACACTTCATTTGAGCTATAGCATGACATTACATCAAGACAAAAATGATGCTCAGACCCTGATAGATACTAATATTAGATATTAATATGCGTTTCCTTTTTAGACATTATATATAGATACCTGAAATCCTTGGTAATGACAACTTAAATTTAAGCTAGCACTAAAACTGAATGAGTAGGAACCAGAAACACATGGAGCCTGACTGCAGTGTGGGTGCTGAATTGTCCTCAGTGGTTTTTAATTTTTAGTTAACAGACTCTTTAAAGGGATGCCAATCACTGTACCAAACTGAGTTTGCCAAGATCTCAAAGTAATGTGTGTTTATACCCTTCAGTGTGAGTTGGGTTAGACTGTGAATGTAAGCCATTGGAATCTGAGCAGATGCATGAATGTTCCATGTGGACAGGAACCAGAGTTTCCTGTTTATTTCTTATACAGCTTCCAGGCATTTTACCCATGACACACAGATCTACACCCACTGGATAGAATGATTACATGAACCCAGTAAAGAGGGCAAAGGGACAATGTCCTATAGCTGATACTATTAAATTTCTTAACTATTAGCAATAATGTCTAAAACAAGCAACGCTTATACACACTATAAAACTCTTACCTACTGTAAGGAGGTGCCACGTGACGGCTGGCGTGGCAAAGCAGGCGAACACATCATCTGTGCTGCTAAAGTGGGTGAGGTGAGGGCTGGCTACTGCCTGACCTCGACACTGACCCCACATCAGAACCTGCCCACTCTGCGTCTTGGCAGCAGATGTGTGGCTAGTGTGACATGCAGCCACCTCCACCATCCTAGCAAAGTAAACAAACAAACAAACAAATTCATTAATAAATAAAACAGCCATAAACCTATTTCAGTTTGGACAGAAAGAATTCAAATTTTAAAGTACTACTCTAATGTAACCATGCTATATAGAAAATATGTTGTAATGTGCCAATTAAAGGGCCTACAAAGTATACCAACTATAATGGACAAATGGAAACACGCCTCCAAAATGACTACTACTTCAGTTTATTAATACATTCTGAGATTTAACACCTGTTGACAAAAGGAATTCATACTGGGCCGGTAATTCCACTGTTGTTACTGAGACATTTAGCCACTAAACAAATCAATCTCTCAGCAGCCTGTGATGTAGACCTTCCTGACCTTTTGTGGTGGCAGAGAAGTGCCACAGCTAATTTTGGCCAGAGGTACAGATGAACTACTAACCTCTCCTTGTCTGTGTTTATTAGGGTGGGAAGAGCTTGGTTACTCTTGTTGCCGGTTCCCAACTGCCCGTACGAATTGGCGCCCCAAGCGTAAACAAACCCCTCATCTGTAAGTGCCAATGTATGTGCATATCCACAGGCAACCTGCATATTGAAGAAAGAACATTATTATTCTGCATGTAAACTGAAGCACAATTTCAAAAACACAGCTTTTGAAGATTAATCTCCCACTCCGCTCTCACCTGGACAATGTTGACACCTTGGAGGGCAGCGATTCTGCATGGAGTCTGCTGATTCCCATTGTTGCCCAAACCTAGCTGCCCATTGCAGTTGTAACCCCAACCATAGATCTACAAACAGAAGAGTAACTTGGCTAAGTATGTAGCACATTTAGGCACTGCATGTCATATGCTTTCCCCTATAACACACAAATCCTTAAACACATGATAATCATATTTGCATGCACCAACTTCTGAAGGGGTTTTGTCAGGCTAGGTCAACTCATCTCCAAAGCAAAGGATCAATGTTTGCCTGACAATTTATAACGTCCTAAAGGCACTGATTTACTTATTCATGTTAAGCATTTCCAGATTAACACAACCCATTACCTCTCCATTGTCCAATACGGCCATAGAGCAGAGCTGACCACAGGCTATGTTAACCACCACTTTGTTCTGTAGACAGCTGCTGACCCGCCGTGGTGTGGGCTGGTTGGCAGTAGACCCTGAACCTACTTGGCCTGAATTGTTGTAACCCCATGCGTACACCTGGATCAAGAGATAAAATGTTCAGTGTTCCATGAAATGCACAGATTAACCAGCCAGAGAAAGAGCATAACTGAGGATAGGCTACCTCGCCATCAGTCGTGAGAGCAATAGTGTGGTGGGAGCCACAGGCCACCTCCGTCACTCTCTTGCTGAGGAGGTTGGTGGAGACCAGGGCAGGGGTCAGTCCATGGTTGGTGGTCCCGTTGCCCAGTTGGCTGTAGCCATTGTGGCCCCAGGCAAACACCTCACCATCTACAGAGAGCAGCGGGCAAATTTTTATCCATGTTGTCTTAGTGGTTAATATTTTATGAGCAGATAAGAAAAAGTCAAATTCATGTATAGCGGGAACTCAGAAGTACTCTTACCACATTATTGCATAACAACAAATCTAAACATGAAAAAACATCTTGATTAATGTTAGTACCAACAATATTCTGTGCATTTCTTGATGCAATATTCTGCCATTAGTTTACCTGCAGTAGCGATAACCACATGTGGGCCTGTTCCATAGCTAAGGGATACAATCTTCTTTCCACACAGGACATCAATCCTGCGGGGCTCAATCGTGCTTTGAAGGTCTCCAAGCCCTAAACAGCCACTGCAGTTTGTGCCCAGAGCAAAGACCTGCAAATAAGACCGAATATCACTGGAAAAACGATACTGATACTAATAATGAGCAAGGTTATGTTCTGATCATGTCTACTGATACATACCAACACCTCAGTAAACACTGAAGGTTTACTGAGGTTATATACTGATTATGTTTTCTTACAATATTTACATTTACTGTAATGGAAGAAGAGGCTGCACCAAGACATGGCTGACGAGGTGAAAACGTTTTTTTTCCCCCACTTCATTTTGTCTAATATTCCCACTCCTAATGTAAACCTATTCAGCAACAAATTCCAAAAAATACAAGATTTTTATTTTCCTATCAAAGCCATGTTACTTTTCCTCCAAGAAAAACTGAATATTTTTAGTGGGTGAAGCATCCTGTATCAAACAATAACATCACAGATTTCTGAGCAATCTCCTTCCAGAATATAAAATCTGCAACTTTATAACTTTTAAAGTGACATGAGTGCCAACACGAGGGACAAAATATTCTTCCTCTGCTTTCTGCAGTCTGAGGGTGTCATCTACTCCCCATTTCAAAAAGAACGCTGATGGAGGTGCTGTAAGAAGCCCACCATCTCCAAACTGGAATTTCCCGCTAGCATGTTGTTCATCTACATTTGCTATGATCCATCCTGCACACTTCTGAATTCCTCACTTCAGTGATGTCTGACCCCTACATTCTGTTTCAATTGAAATATGTTGAATTGTGTGAGCAAATCATTCTCAAAAATCATCTATTTCACTTTGTCTTTAAGAGATGCAAAAGCTCTTCCTTCATTCCACTCCCAATCTAAATTCACCGCTGAATTAAATTAGGCCTGCACCCAAACCACAACCTCTCATGTCATGATGCTATTTTCAGAAATAGTTCAGCAAGCAAACTAATAACTGTGCAGACACGCCAGGCTGAACAGAACGCACCCCACCCATTCAGGTGACATCAACCAGAATAAATCTGTTTCAAAGCTACAATGTACAGTGTCATAACAAAGGATAATTGGTTGAGCCACAAAAACAAACAAATGAATAAATGGGTAAAGACTAGGCATGCTCTACACTGTCCAGCTGGATAACAACAGAGCTTGCACAGCACAGGTATTAGGCCTACATGGCTAAAGATAGCCTCATCTGCTTATCCCTGTGTCTGGAATGACATCCTGTATATATCAGTGGGTGGCACCCTTTGAAAACTTTTCCAACCATTTCTACATACTTAACGTATTAGAAGAAACAAAAATACTAATATATTTTTAAATTGAGTTAAATCTACCAGGCACTTTCTTTCAAACCAACTCGACGTCAGTGGTAGGATTAAAGCCTGAGCATTACCTCATCGTTAACTGTGACATAGAAGGCTTCGTTTGCAGCGCTGCCAAAGACACAAGCCTGGCGGATAAGCCGTAGTTCCTCAGGAGGCAAGAGCGCAAACACTGGCCACTTCCCCACGTCCAGCATACTACTCTGCTGTAAAATGAAGAGAAAACACAACCAAATCTAAGTGAATAAATGTTGCGTACAGATTCTGATTAAAAAATTGCTATAACAGAGAAAATAGCTTGGTAAATGTTAGGCATATATGTAGAGTTAATATGAGCATCAAAATTTGCCATCTACTATGCTGTGTGAATTCCAGAAAATATATTTGTTTAGTACTGTCCAGTCAACTATATATTTTTTCTTGTATGACTAGGGTTGGTTGGTTAACACCTGCCTTCAACTTTGAGTGCTGCTGCCTTTATCAAATTTAGTGTTGCTAATAATAAGCCCATTTTCATGGTGTTTTAATATGGGACATTTGAATCTAGATGCCCAGAATGCAAGTAGACATTCTACCAATTAGAAATCCAGAGATGGAAATATTTGTATGTTACAGTGTTAAACAAAGTCTGAAACTGAGTCACTGTCACCTTGACCTGACAATTTTTTTTGCCTGACCACACTCTCTCAAGGCTGCCACTGGCCTCAGCCCTCCTCTTAACAATTTGTGCACTTCTCTTCCACTAGTTACTGTATTTAAAAAAAAAAAAAACTGCCTCACACTAGAGGAGGTGCTGCCTGACTGACTGACAATATTTCGATACGTACATCAGCCAAGCTAACAAATATACAATCCTACTGTTAAAATCACCTGCACGAGTGTTACACTCAGCCAAACATCATTTGTTGTCACTCAGATGTCATTAAAATAAACGCCATCGCCGTACACACACAAAACAACACTTGTAAACAACACCAAAACAAACTAGCACGGCCTCACCCACCCTTAACATCCAACTACACTAACGCTAACACTATGCGCTAGTTTGATTTAATTTAAAGTTGGGGTAAAATACAAAAGAGGATACAAAAGACAGAAAAAAAACACTAACGCGGCATCGTGTGTCGTAAAAGCACCCAGTGTTTACAAGCTAATGACAGAGCTGTAGCTACATCTACCGTGCTAGCTAACAAGAACTAATAAGCTAATTTGCTAGCTTACGTGAAAATGTAACGTTGCTATTGATTTTAAAGCTAGACTGCTCCGTTCACGGTTTAACGGCTAACGTTACCTTGCTGTTGTTCTACTAATCGTCAGCGACGTTGTTGTCGAATAGACAGTGATATTAGCAATTTCTCCGCTAACATTTTCGGCAAATCAGGGTGCTGTTAGAGTCATCGCGACAACCTGGTACAAGTCAAACTTCAGAGTAACTTGCTGAACTGATAGTAATTGCGCCCGGTTGTTGTTAGCTTGGTCTTCTTGTTCAAGGCAACTAGGCAGCTAAAGAGGTGATAACATGGAGATAACCTGCACTCTGCCTGGGCGCTACTTCCTGTAATCTGCAGGGGTCAAATGTTGCGTTCACAGTAAATCAGAGCTGGGAACTTTCTAGTGTTTACTAACACTACTACTAGGGGGTAGTGCTTTATTACACAGCCATGGTATAACTATTTTGTAATTATGGGGTTATTATGGTGTAACAAAACCAAATTTTGGAGAAAGGAGTAACACTTGTGTTATAATGAGGGACTTACTAAGTAATTATGGTGTATTTAGAGTGTAACTATTTTGTATCAGCTACAAAGCAAATTCTGGGGAATTAAGGAGGGACAATTTTGTAATAATGAGGGACTTATTAAATAGTTACAGTGTGACTACTGTCCTATTGACCACATACCAAAAACAAACAAACAAACAAAAAAAAAAAACCCCATAAATATAGGGAAATTATTGGGGGGCTTGTTTGCTGTAGTTAACAGGGTGTGAAGGCTATAAGTGATGTTTGTTACCCTCTTGTTTCTAGTAACTACAAGGTAACTATAGGGTGTGTAGGCTGTAAAATAAAGTGATGCTTGTCACCACATAATTACAAAAGAGTTATGCCATAATTACTACCGTAACTAGTTAATAAGTCCCTCATTATTATACAATTGTTGCCCATTTACTCCCCAGAATTTGGGTTTGTTACTCAGTAATTACCACATAATTACAAAATAGTTACACCGTAATTTGCAGACTGTGAAATAAAGCACAACTCTGCTAGGCACTGTCTTATCAGGTGGGCCTCTCTCTGTGGAATAATGCATACCCATTTGGGGATCCTTGATATGAATATGTGATATATGTTTGTGTGTGTGTGTGTGTGTGTGTGTGTGTCCACATTAATTTTTTTGTGGGGTTTTCATTAGGCAGGGGTTTTATTGTATCTTTTCCCACGTTTCTATTTTATATTCACAGTTTTTATTTCCTGTATTTCCCAGCTAATATCTTGTGGTTTCATGGTTAACCGTTTAAAGCCACACTAGTGCAGATTTATATTGTATAAGTACACCCATCTTATTAGCTTCAATCACTAAGTGGGGCAACAATAGAGAACAATGTGTTCCATCCTCTGTAGTTGAAACCCAGTGTATTTATCTCATTTGTTCACGTGAAATTGTGGTGTCATGTATTTACACCTCTCTGCCCACAAGAAATGACCAATTCCATCAATCCATCCATTTTCCATACCCACCTATTCCTGTTCAGGGTCACAAGGCACTAGAGCTTATCCAGCATGCACTGGGTGGAAGGCTTGGAAACATCCGGGAAGGGCGGCCAGTCTATCACAGATCTAACACACAGACAACACACACTCACACATATTCACACCTATGGGCAATTTACAGTTATATCAGTAAACCTTACATGCATGTCTTTGAGCTGTAGGAGGAAACCCATCCCACCCAAAGCATCATGTATGTAGATATTTGAAACCTTGGTGTAAACCTTGGACTGAGCCATTTGAGCTTTTTAAGTTTGAACCAAGAATGCAAAGTCTGGGGAAGAGCTTGGTGCTTGAAACATCACTAGCCAATTAAATGGGAGCTCTTTTGGTGTGCAGATATTTTTCTTTTTTATACTTCGTTCGATGTTCTTGATCTAGCATCCATCTCAATATGGATTAGGCTGTGCGTTTTTATTGTTTCTATTATTTGGGGACTGTTGAGGAGAGCTGCTCTCGTATGTTTGAAATCTTCCTCATGGGCTGCAAAAACTGTCGACTATTTGGTCAACAGGACTGCTGTTTGTCTTTGCTGGGTATTACAGATTTAGTAGAAGCATACACAAAGATGGCTGTCCCCCCACAGAGCCTCCGTCAAGCTAAAGGGTGCCAGTCTACTGCAGTGGGCGTAAGAGTGCCACCAAAGCTTTGACTCTTTGAAACAGACCCCCTGCAGGCCCCATATTGGACGACACAAACTCTGAACTAGCTCCTTTAGGCTGCACAGAGATGAAAGTATGGATGGCTTAGGGGCCGTGCTAGCACAGTTCATGATGGCAAAGAGAGGGTGATTGTCTATGCGAGTCACAGCCTCCTACCCACTGAGCGTAACGATCAGAACTATAGCTCTTTCAAATTGGATCTGTAGGCTCTCAAATGGACAGTCATCGAGAAGTTTAAGGGTTATCTGTGAGGAGCCGCCTTTACCGTGTTCACTGATAACAGTCCGTTAGTACACCTTGATACAGCAAACCTGGGGGCAGTGGAGCAGAGATGCGTTGCACCATTGACCAGCTGCAATTTCACCATTGAATACCAAGGGCCAATGTGGACAGTCTGTCATCTGCCTGGGAGAGCGGGGGTGGCTGCAGTTCAGGTCACTGAAGAACAAGCATCAGGATTTCATAATCTTTGTTTAAAAATTTTTTTGATTTGTTCAAGCTTATTGCTGGGTTGTGTGATTGAGACATCTTTTGAAGTGGTGTCATAACTCATCAGTACTGACTTGGGCTTAATTATCTGCCCCATAGTTGGCATATATGAAGTGTTTTTCCTGAAGATGCCTTCTCCTGGTATACCTGAAGATGCCTTTCAGGTTGAGCATATTGTTTATTAGTCTTTTGTGTATCCACGTTCTATTCCCAAGCCTTTTCCTTGTGCCTTTGTGAAAAGAATTTTAGCAGTTTGACGAATGCACCTATATGTGGAGAGGGTAATGCATAGCATTATTGTCTTCTATCTCAAACAACACCTGGACATCACTTAACAACTCAAAAAAACAAACAAACAAAAAAAAAACATTCATGTTTCCAATCCCTTTATATCTGTTTGGAGAAAAAGTGCCCATGAATTAAAATTCAGTAGCTTAAAATAGATATTCCATGCAGCATAAATAATGCTGCACATGTCCAAGTGGATTATGAAAAGCATTTAGAGATGTCAAATTTCTATTTCAAAGGTACAAATTTGTAATTCAAAACCATGTGCATAGACTGATAATACGAGAATACAAAACACAAAACCATGGTGATGGATTCTGAGGTCAGGTTATTTTTTCAAATAGCTGGCAGCTTGCAGGCTCCACACATATCTACATAATAATGTGATATTTTCTTTTATCTCACTTGCCCCCCTCCAAAGGGAGTTCAGAGCACAGGGTCAGCTGCAGAGCAGCACCCCTGGAGCTGGAAGGAACGTTTTGTTCAAGGACAGCTCAGTAGGATGGATGGTCTGCACTGTGCCACCCTGCAGCCCAGAGAACAGCAACATGGATTACAAAAACAAAACACAACAAAAATAGCCAGTCATATTTAGTGCAACAATGATTTTGATTGACATCAAACATATTACTATTCCACAAGCAAATTTCAAATTGACATCTACTCATATGAGCTAGTTAGCCAACAAAAAAAGCATTGGACTTTTTTATGCTGCACATGTGACATAAGGGAAAAGCTACTGATAGCATACTGTGTAGCCTATAGTTTGGAAAACTGTACACTGTATGTTATCAGTATCTTATTACCAAACTAAATATTGTGCTTGTACGATCACATCAATAAATCTATTGAGGAAAAACAAAAATCCCAGCACTGAAATGCCATGAATGCAGCTTTGCACCCTGTAACAATGCATTATGTAATAACAATACATTTGTAATAACTCTCCAAAATGTAATTTCCCCTCTATTATGTAATAACACCCACATTTTGTAACACCTTGCCACATTTTGTAATAAACCCCTTGAACTCAAAATGTAATCCATTTCCCCACATTTTGTAATAACTCACATCACAGTGAATTATGGCATTTTCTCAATAAATAAATAAATAAAATAAAAGTCCAACCCGCATTATGCAATAATCACCACATTATATGATACGTTATTACAAAATGCGGGGAAATGTGTTACATTTTGCATTCAAGGGGTTTATTACAAAATGCGTCAAGTTATTACAAAATGCGGAACGTGGCTGTTACTACATAATAAGAGCAACATTTATTACATTTTGGAAAGTTATTGCAAAATGCGTTTTTACACACCCTCCTTCACACAAGAAGGGGAGGCCCTATTCAGGCTGCTGGGTAAAATGTGAAGGTTGATAGAAAACTGAATTCCTGCAAAAACATTGCTTTACAGGTCATCAGATTAATCTTTCCAGAAATGCATCCTATGCAGGAAGTTTTGTACCCCCACCCTCCCCCCTTTTTTAATAATATGTTAAATGTTGGCAAATAAAATATGAAGTCTATTTGCAATTGCAGTTGTTTTCCTGATCTGTTTTCTACTATATGTGATTTGCACTCTATTTGAGGCTGCAGAGAATAAGGCAAAACAAGAATTGTTAAAGTTATAAAATACACTGTCATCACTCTGTCTCCAGGAATCAGCAGGTATTGCAGCTTCACTTTCCTTCTGTATCCGTTTTCTGGTGAAGAATTTCTGCATACAAGAGGGACTACAAGTGAAGCTACTGCAGCACAGTTAGTGCTCATTTACTAGTTTACTAAGTCCAGCAGGTGGAGCCATGGACAGACTGTCCCTCAAGTCTTATGAGCTAATGGACACATTTAATTTGTTTGTGCCTCAGCGGCAGAAACACTCGTTTGCTACACTTGTGGTTTTCCTTTAAGATAAAAACATATACGTGGTTTCAAAAAGAACACTTTAGGTGATTAGGTGATGCTTAACCTATGGCAGTTTCCCTTTGATTGGACTGTAAAGAGATCCTGTAAGTAAAACGGCATTTTATTATGATGCATGAAAAACAAAGAACAGCCCAGAATGATGCAGTTGTCTATAAAGTAGCAGGAGAGAATGCAATGCGTGCGTGAGAGAGAGAGACAGAGAGACAGAGAGACTGCGATAGAGAGAGAGAGAGAGAGAGAGAGAGAGAGAGAGAGAGAGAGAGAGAGAGAGTTATCAAATTCCAAACTGTAAAAGCAAAAATTGCTATTTTACTAAGTGCATATTGTTGAATTTATAGGTGCAGTAACGTTTAAGGTATGTGGTCTTCCTAATTATTTATACAAAAAAAAAAAAAAAAAGTTAATTTGGACCCAAAGATGTTATTGTTACTGCGATTTTCTGAACGACCATGTTCTTAAAGTTTCTGTGATGTAGACATTAGTTACGTTGCATTGCACAAAATGTTGAAGGCATCAAGGACCACATTAGCGTCATAAACCTTAGAAACGTCTGTAGTGTACGGCAGGTCGTGCCAGGGAGACTATTAGGAAGATGAGCAATTAATATTTAAGCCTACAATTTCCGCTTGCGTGCATTTCCCTTAATGCACAGTCACGAAGAATGATTTGCTCTGACAACTGACTTCACCTTCTCACTGACGAGGCAAACGAACCGATCACAGCCACGTCAACCTAGGTGCGCCTACAGAAGAGAGCTTATTATAATATCGTGGAGAACTGACTCCCGTTCAAGCTAAAGTCGGAAATCTTGCCTCTCGGTGTCTTGGAAATTGAAACGTATCATGATTTGTTGTAATACGCATGCGCACGGCGTCCTGTAAGTGATGGCGACATTACAGCCTTTTATGCGCGGAGCAGGGTTGGATGAAAAGTATCTCGATAAAATTTGCAATTAAGCTAACGTTATCGATACTTCGCGGCGTCACTGTAGCTGGCTAGTCATTCCAATTTGTTTTAGCGCTGACTAATACGAGCGATCGCTGTTCAAAGCTCGAGAAAAGCACATCTTCATCTTGCTAACTATTAGCTAGGTAGCATTAGCTAGTTAACGCTAGCATGTCACATTTTGCCTTCTCTCATGTTTAGGTAGGCAGCTAGCAAGCTATCCATCTCGGGTGGTGCTGAAAGTAGCTGGTTTTCCGAGCTAGTCAACGTTAACGTTATTTTGGAAAAGTTGCATAGGATTCATCCCTGTGTATCGGCGAGTCAGTCAAGACTGCTACTGCTGTGCCGACTGAGCGAGTGAGTAGCTAAAGCTTTACTGGTAATATTAACTCTCTTGTTATAATGTTAGATTGCAGTCTGTTTTCTGGAATGCTAAAATTGTTCGCTGAAGGAATTGTAAACTCTACTTGCGTTCATTAGCTGTAATGTTATGCGCCTGTTAGGTAACAGCGAGGACAAGACTACAAATACACGCGCACACCTGTAGAGTAAACATTTGACTTTTCTGCGAGACAGCTCTGACAGTTAACACTAGACACGAAGCTTAATAATCAAAATCAGACATGTAAATGTATTTGGTTTATGCCTGTATCTGATGCCTGAGAGGGTCTGCATACGCAGTAGAGAAATAGTTATGACAGCTAACTGGCTGACAGCTAGCCAACAATTTGGCGGATTGCCAAGTCAATAAATGTAGTTAAATGTTACAAGGTGTGAGACAGGTGACGATAAGAAAACACTTCTCTAGATGTTCTAGTTGGGTTCCCACACGCAATAAAAGTATCTGAGGTTATACTAAATCTAAAAGCCAAATAAACTGTTATTTAGCTTTGGAAACTGAAAATACAATGGAATTTTCATCACCTCAGGTTCTGAGGAACAAACATTTAGGGACAGCATTGTATAGATAGGGAAATTAATTTTGTCCTTCCAGGTGTTTTCCCTGCCCTACCAAAACCATAACTGAAAAACAGCTGCCCTCTGGTTATTAATTGTTGACCTAGCCACAGTCAAATATGATGTACAGCCAGGGCAAGAACAGCTGTCCCCACAATTTCATGCAAGTAGTTTTGGTCGTGCTGAAACAGGAAAGGGGTTGCATAGATCCCTAGTTTTAGTTTTTTGATATATATTCTTCTATGACAGGAGGCTTAGCCCCCTTTTTGCTTATTATTGTTTCACTGGCAAAGTTTTTAATAGGAGGCATTTCCTAGTGTAGGAATAGGAGCAAACATTTCCTGGTAGGTAAGCAGGAAGACCTTTGTTTGTATTTTAGCACAGGCAAGATAATACTCCTGCAGTCAGTGTATTGCTGCATGTAATTGCAGGTAACACAGAGCTGGGCTGTGAAGTGCACAATTTATTTAATAGTTCACCTTAATAAGATGGCATCATATTCAGAAAATGGCCCCTGAAACCTCAGTGAGTGTACCATGTCACTACATACTAAAAGGAGAATTGCCTGTGGTGTGGGCTTCCCTCCGCTCTCTTCTTCACTGACCCTAAGGTTACTGTTGTGAGATTATACTTGGCTGTGTAGTGGCAAAACTTGAATGTTAATGGATTTCATGTTGTCTATTGTTATAGACCCTGCCAGTGGCGGTACTGTTTGACTTGCAGGCCTAATGACAGCAGAAGGAGCCTGCCGTCATCTAAAGCCCACTTGTAATACTATGCTAATCTCATGTTGCTCCTCTACTGTAGCAGCAGTTCCCTCAAATCCAGTTCATTGACCATCACACTGTAAACTGACTTTGTTTAAGCTTAAGGAGGGGAGTGGCTAAAGCTAACAGATAAGCCAGATCACTGTGAGGTTTAGTGGCGCATGCGCTAGATTGTAATTAGGTTCAAGGACACATGTTCCATTTCTCTCTTGGTACCCTGCTCTTTTTATACAGACTTTGTGTTACCCCTGTAATCTTTTTAGTTACAAGTGGGTTGATTAGTCCGGGGTGTGGCCCTTTAGTCTTATTTAATTGCTATGTCTTGGAGGGGAGAGTATCCTCTCTGGATTCACTCATAGGACTAAACTTGACGTGAGCTTGTGTGTAATCCTGGTAGGCTGATGTGTGCTTCATGATTGCTTGAACTTATCATACACGAAACTGCCACCACAGTCAGCTTTTTCAGATTTGCAGGTGTTATTTGAAGGATTGTGAGAACACTTTCGACTCTTGGGTCCTCTGCCATGAAATACTTTGTCTAAACACAATACCGACAGAGTGCATTTTACCTTAAAATGGCCACAATAAGTGTTAATATTTCACATTTCACATTTTAAATCTCTTTGCCATTCATTAGGTTTAATTCGGCATTCACAACTAAATGAAAGTTCAAAAGTAATTAAAGATGATGCGTTGTAAAAGATTTACCTTGTTGTTTCCATTTGTAGTCTATAAGCAGGTAGACATCAAAGACAAAGTACAAAACAGACAGTGAAATACACCATTAAAAACATAATTACAACATAACCACATACACCCACCCAGCCAATATTCACACACGCTCTACATAAAATTTCATGATGATAATTTTCCTCTCACTTAGTGAGACAATAGAAAGCTTATTTTCATTCCATTGGTGAACTAATCAGATCACAGAGGTACCTGGCTGCTACGGATTTTATAGTTTTGTATCCATCCTGCTGTGTTTTGGCTGCACATATGGGAATAGTTGCTGTTGTGAGGAAAGTGTTTCTTACCTTATATTTGTATGTATTTCAAAAGTGCACGTTGTATTTTACATTGGGAGGAAGAAAAAAAGTCTTTTGAAGGGATTCTCACTGATTTGTTGCCTTGAATTGTATTTTTATGCTAAAGAAGTACAGTATATGTGCATTTGTGGAGTGATAGGAGGAAGTGAAAGGCAAAACATGGTGTTTTAATTTTAGTGGAAAGCGAAACAAAAAAAAAGTTTAAAATTGCATTGGCTACAAATGCAAACATTAGGGTAATTGTTTCTGTGTAGCCTAACAGAGTTAGTCAATAAACAATTAAATGAGCCAAAACAGTTTACTAACCCGAAAGCCATTAGTTTGAGAAAAAAAAAAGCTTTAAAATCAAATATTCATGAAAGCTTGCCAAACATTTCAGTAGCAACTTTAAGCCTTTTCTTTGATCTCCCATGGTGTGTCTGCTTTCCCCGATGGAACAGCATTAAGTTTCTCAAAACAACATTTATCCCAAGAATTACAAAACAAAAAGAAAAAAAACTTAGAATGTTTAATTGGAAGAGGCACATTCATGCGCACACTTAGATCTTCCTAAAAACCCACTTTTCATAATAGCTTACTGAGCTCCATGTAGGGCAGCTGTGTCGTCTTCTGTGCCCGGCTGAATATCCTGTAGAAACCCATTGTAATTTTATCGTGCTTCTCTGGTTTATACTTCCCTTCAGATTTTTTCTGCCAGCAGTTCATGAGTTTCACAGGAGTTCTCACGTTCACACACACACACCTGTGTACTAAGATCAGAAATCTAAAGAACCTTCCATGTAAATGTATTAGTTTTACGAGTGTTTATTCTTGTACAAATAATGAGAAAAAAATTGTCTAATTGCATCACTTCTTATGAAACCAGCGGAACAGAAATGAAGAATAGTTGAGAACTCCTTTTTCAGTGGCAGACACTGCACCCGTGAAGTAAGCATTTAATCATCTGGGTTTTTAAGCAAGTACTTAGGCAAGCTCATTTGAAAATTGAAATGAAAACGACGATTATGCTGTTTCGTATCATCTCGATCAGTAACAGTAACCCAGCCAGATGCTTTGAGAGGATAGTTACTGCATCGTTGGCTCTCTAGCAGGATGTTTCAGCCGAGCACGTTTTTTAAGTTTTCCTCAGCTGACGTGGCTCACCAGCTGATTTTTCGCTGTTCATGTAGGCTGTTCAAGTTACTTCAAAGGAGGGTTTCCGACATGGAGCTGAGATAAGAATCAACTGAGAGTAATAAATAGGCCCTGAGACATCTTTTAAAATATAAAAAAATCTGTACCCATCAAACAATGTTTCCAATGTTGAGATATGCAACAGGTGTGCCTTCTGGTTTTTTTTTTTTTTTTCTGGCTGTGTGCTCTGCTAAAGTCAAATATCATGAAAAAGCCACGGGAAACGTGGGATAGCAGCGCTTCAAAAATATTAAGCACAGCTAGCCTTGGCATCAGTGCACCAATTTTTATTTTGGCTTCATCGGCTAATGTGTGCTGGCATAAAACCGTTATTAGAGCATGCAGCGATTCTCTGTTGTGGTGCTCTAATGAAGGCTTTATGATGAAACGAAAATAAAAAAATACAGTACGAGTCTGTTTTTGATATTTTTTGGGACTGTTGCCATCCCATATTTTCAGTGGCTTTTTAATATTTAATGCATCTTTAATAAATTGAGATCAAGAATAAAGATTGGTGTGAACTCAATATCCCACCACAGTTACAGTGTAGGGTACCACCTAAGGTAGGCTATGAATAGCACTGCGGTTTTCAGCGTCTCTGTTGTCATATTATTCCAGATTGATTAAATACCACATAAAGCACAGTGAGCTATATTTGGCCCGACATATCACAGTAATTCTGTTGTTTGATGTCTTTTTAAACAAACAAAACGCTTCATTGTTGTCAGCAGGAGCTGAAGTTCAAAGTAAAATGCAAAAAAGGAAATGAAACACGGGCAGCGAGAACCCAGCTGTCATTCAGTGTCATGTCGGTATCAACAGTGGCTTTCAAAAGAATAATGTTTTGCTGATTCTCGTGTAGAGAATTTGGGCCAACAAATTGACGTGGGTTGGTACTAATGTAGATTTCAAACAAAGAAGACCACAGATCTACAGTGCCACAGATCTTTTATGATGTTGACTGCTGTGTCTTTGTCGCAGGAGCACCTCTTCAGTGGTGTGAATGAGGGAGACATGGCAGACCACACCCCACCTCTGGAGTCCGGCCAGCTTCTCAGCCCTGAACTCCCAATCCTGGCCTCACCACCGCCCCCAGCCATGGTCAACGGGGAGGGCCCCCAACAGGTACCCTCAGACCCGTCCGCCCATCACTCCTTCCCAATTAGTCACAGTAGCTGCTTTAAGACTGTTATGCCCAACATCGCCTTTGAGCAAACTGCCTTGTAATTACCACTGAAAGAATGTGTTTGAGGTAGTCTGCCAAGCCTCTTTTGTCTGTTGTTGGTTTTCAAGTGTTCAACTTGCTGAGTTGGCTTATGGTGTTGTGTGTTCAACTGCATATAGATAAAACTGTAATGAAGACTGAACTCAGAATACCAAGTTTTGGCTGTTTTTTGTTAAGATATTTGGGGAAAAATGAACTTTTTTAAGGGCTGGACAATGTATTGAATATTGATACCACAGCATTGAAGAACATGATCTGCATTGCAAAAGATGGACTGCACATATAAAGGAACAGTACAACACATCTCACTTGAAGTTTGTGATGAGTTAATAGTCAAATTGGAAAATAAAATGCTGTATAGATTGACTAGCATGGCAGATAAATATGTTTGCACATTATACCATGGTCTGGGTGAATGCTGGTTTCTTATTGGCTGGAGGGTGTTGGGAAGCACCCATGGTATTAGCAAGATAATCCACCCCAAGATGTGTGTTAAAGGGAGGCAACCACTCCTCTGCTTCATGTTGGGTGGTTCTTTGTTCCATGTTGTGCATTAAAACCCTTAATAGCAGGTTTTCACTTGACGTCACTTCCGTGCTGAGCGGCGGGCGGGAAATGCAGATGGAGGGCAGGAAGTGGAACAGTAAGCGAGTCTGAAACCCAGTAATTGAATATGCCGATGTTTTGTGTTGTTTATGGTT
>OMKZ01000526.1:40649-52988 GCA_900302535.1 Neoniphon sammara
TTTTGCAGGTACCTTTCTCTCGTAATCCCATCTAAACTGGCGCAATACGCACTTTCCTCCATCTCCTCCATTGCTGTTGTTTACTTCCTGCCCTCCATTTGATTCTCGCGCGGTGTCAGAATCACGTGACTGAAAACAACCTATTGCTCACCTCATTGTGGATTATCCCTTACATGTACAACTGTTGTAGATATACTGAGTAGGGATGTGCGCGATGACTAATTTCACTGACGATTAAATGGAAGTTTTGTTATCGACTACACGACTAGTCTAACTTAAGAAAACACTCAGAACAGTCAAAACTGAGCACGCTTTGATCTATAATGACAAACGTGGTTGGAAAAAAGACTGTTCGGATAGAAAAGACAAAATGCTTATTCTAACATTCCATGTTTTTTCTTTTTTGGGGAAATATGCTCCATATGCTAGTTTCTGTACTTGCCTTGTGAGAGACTCTGTTACTATGATTCCCACCAGAGTTCTGGGCAGGATATGGCCACAAACACTGATTGGTCAGAAAATAAGCCCTCCCTTACCTATAACCCCAAACTTAACAATGTATTTTGTCCAGAACTCTAGTGGGATTCCTAATAATGCTGAGTGACCACTCCCATTGCGACCATTGTAACATTTAATCATCTAGCCGACTAGTGCACATCCCTAAATCCAAGTCAGAGCAGCAGAATCTGTCAGAATAATCTCAGTTTGATATGTTGTTTATCTTGTAAAGCCGTACGCTTTTCTCTTGCATTTCGATGATCTGCAACCTAATTTTGGCGTAATGTTGAACAAATGTGACTTACCCCCTTTGTGTGAAACCCGAGGCCTTTGGTGGCTTCTTTCAGATACTAAACAAAATGCCCACAGAAGAGCACTGAAAAAAGCCCAGCCGGATTTGCTGTCTTCACTTCAGTGGTTCAAGGCAACAGGTGCTTGTTGATTATGAACCGCGTCTCTCTCGATTTTTGTCTTGATAACAGGCTTCACTGTATGAGTAACGGATATGGGGTGATGTCTCCCTTCAGCTTCTTTCAGTATCAGCCTGACAGTGAGGGGCCCTGACAGGCCTGTGTGATTTCCCTGTCATTTTGATGGTCATCAGTTCGATTTGCTTGAGTTTCCGTGACTTCCTTGGGGGATATTATGGAACGTACAACGGTATCTTTTCCACCATTTCCCCTGTTTTATTCAGTTTGTGCAGATAGGATTTGCTAATACTAGCGCTGCCCTATAAACATACCTTTCCAGCTGTCTTGTCATTTTCCATAGTGGAAAAACCCTCACCTGAATTGGGCTTTGTTCGCGCAGAGATCAAATTTTGCTTGTTTTGTTGTGCTGAGAGGGTGTTGGGAATTCAGTTACCTTACCCTCTCACCCGATTACCCATACACACATCCCATGTCAAGGCTTACAGTGTGTTTTAAGAGCTAGGGAAGTGAAATGTTCCTGCATTATTACCACCCTGCTGCTCCGACCAATTTGAGACCCCGCATGTTCATGATGGTTAAAATGCACTGAAATGCGTTCTCATGAGGAGGAATAACAACGTATTAGATAGCGCAGAACCGGGGTGTTTTTCTAACCACTGCATGATCATTTAGTTCTCGAATTTGATTGCTGTGTATTTCATTAACCTTTCAGCTACGTTTGTTTGCACAGTGGCGTTGAACGCCTCGCCGAAAGCAGACACGGCGCTGGAAATGTGACGCGTTGCATTTCGTGGCCTTAGAGTCAGAATACTGATCACCCGAACAAAAACAAAACGGCCTGACATCAGCGACCCGGTTTTTTTGTAGTGTTCAGCTCAGGTCTTTTTGAGGAATTTTACCCTGGCCTTTACCGTGAGCGAGATGCAGCTTATGCGTCTGTATGTCTGAGGAGGTGTGTAAATATGACAGCTGGAGAGTGAGGAGCGGGAACCACTGGAGGGGTCTGGCCCTGACAGAGCGAGGCAGGATTGTGGCGACAGTGAAGAGGATTCACAGCGATGGCTGACCCCTCTGTCTCTGACCTTTTAGTTGGAAAAGCTGCAAGGACACCTCATTCTTTGTTCTTGGTTTCTTTTTCCCAGTCTCGGCTTGGTATTAACGCTCTGTTGGACCAATTAGTCTGAGTCAGAGAGGAAGCTGTTGTCTAGGGGTCATTACTTTAGATGATTCCTTTTTAGAGATGACTTGGAGTATGGTATGATTCACTGCTTCCATCCATTTAAACACCCTCCAACTTTTTCCCTCCTCTTACCATTTTGGTTATTAACTAATTTGGTAACTGATGAATCAGTCTCTTTCTGTCAATGATTTAACCTAACTGATGGTTTATCTACATGGATGTTTGGCTCTGCTCTTTTGCAAGACCTGACATTTAATGCTTTCATGTCCCTCGTGCCTGTTATTTCATGCACATTTTTCATTTGATGGGTAGCATTGTAAACCTGACAGTGTGAGTATTAGGTGATAAAACCACAATGAGAAAGATTTGTTCCTAGGGGATGTGACGTTTGCTGTTATTTTCTCAAATATTCTCAGAGTATCATTATCTGGCGTGGCCCTCTTGCTGTGCAGTTTCTCTGTGAGAAACCCCTCCATAAAAGTCATCCTACCAATCAGGGAAATTCATGTCTATTTGCGAACAGTTTCAAGACAGTGTGGTCAGAGGGGGGGGCTGTCGGGATGGTTTAGAAAAATCAGTGCACGGAAGAGTAGGTAGAATGTGTTTGGGTGGTTGGAAATTTGAACTAAATCGCAATATTGGTTTTTTTTTTGTTTTTTGTTTTTTTTAAGCATGATCGTGTCAGTTGTAATCTGCTACAACCAGAGCTGAGCAAAAAGTCAGCGTTTGTACTGATTGTGTGAGAGAAGCACTTTGCATAAACTAGCAACTTCAGAGAGCAGACAGCCATGAGTGTGTGGTCTGCTTGTGGCTGTATGCCATGCGTGGGCTAATGTTACTGTGGGATAGTAAGGCCTCGCTCCTGAGTCCCTCCTTTGACGTCTTTAGTGCTGGCCTTGTATGTCATAGGCGCACACAGGAGACAGGGCCTTGGACATGTGCCCTGTCACTTGCCATTGGGTTCGAGATTGTGTGGCAAAAATATAACCCACTCTACATAACTCCAGGTCAGACACTGAATCATGCATAAAAGCCCAGAAGATGGGGGTGAACCCACGATCCTGGTTTGTCAATTGGTGTGAGGAGGTGGACAGTGCATGACTCAACAGTGTTATAGAGATATTTATCCTACCAAGCCGTCTAGACCAACCGAGGTGCACCAAAACCAGTTTTTGCAGAGCTGATGCAAGAACCAAATTTATAGACGGGTAGATGTGAATACCAATCCAAGTACCACTCAATTACCGTTCATTCATGTCGCCCACTACAAAACAGCCACCCACTTAACTGCTGCTGGCTCTCAAGGACCCAGGAAAAACCCTGTAATTGGGAGCTGGATTGGCACTAATTCTGATACCACAGATACTTCTGGTGCACCTCTCCTTAATGTGACATCTAGCCAGGTCAGATTTGATCCATCATGCATTTGCACTTAGATCTTGACATTTATTATAAGTTGGCAGGTGGAAAATCTTTTTGTTTAAAAAAAAAAAAAAAGTGATTATATGGATCCCGTTTTACATTTCCAAAACTTCTCTAAGCTTAATGCATGCCTATTAAATGAATACAGCTGTCAGTGGAATTAGTCAGTGAACCACCTCTTTTAAGGCTTTTTAATGTCAAGTTTAATTGGATTTAATATTTTTAAGCCATATTCACTTTTCAGTCTGATCAAGATCATTAACTGGAGCTAGTCTGAAACTGCCTTTGAAAGTGGTTAGACTGCAAGTGCAGTCTGCCTTTCAGTAATGCTTTGGTTGGAGAGTGGATAGATGATTTCTCGAGCCAACCAAAAATGAACTTGCTAGATCTGCTGGCTGTGCAATGTTAAATATTCTCCTCTTAACTGTCCCATTGTAGCACAAATTAACTCTGTCCCACTTGGGGACAGACTATAAAGCACTTAGGCCTATATATATTTTGAGTTAAATTTATATCTTACGAGGAGCAAATGAAGGCAGCTTCCACCATATTGCTAACACCCAAAAGGTAACAATCTGATCAATAGAACCCGATATACTGTGTTTGATGGACAAATAAACAAACAGATTGGGACCGATTAATAGTTCCTCCCTTGATTTCATTATGTGGGACAAAAATCTAAAAAATACGGAACTACCAAGACCTTTTTTTAGCGCTGGTTGTCTGATCCAACAGAGTGACAAGAAAGTGACAAGAAGGACCTTGGTCAGGGGGGTGGACAAGATCCCAAGGACAGTCTGACATAAGTGCAGAGGTATGATGGGACAATTTAATGCAATGACTACAGAGTGCAGCACTTCACGATTCCTGGCTGACATGTCAGAGCAACAAGAAGGAACACACTCCTGAGGGGGAAAAGGACATGATAACATGCCTGGAGCATGCAGAAAGGCATGTGAAAGATTTTAAGAGCTTGATCAGTACTGGAATGGCTTCAGGACAAGAACGTGTATGTCCTTGATTGGCCAGCTAAAGTTGGGACTTGAACCCAATTTGTAATCTGTGGAGAGACTTTTAACTTTGCCGTTCAGGTACTTACACTTCAACATGTCTGAACTGGCGCATTTCTGCAAGGAAGATTTGGGGAAATTAGAAAATCCAGATGTGCCAAGCTGATAGACGAAATATCTTCAACATGTTTTTCCTTGTTTTCTTTTCACAAAAACAAAAAGCAGACATCTCCCCAAGCAAACAGTGGTCAATATAAAAGATATACATTTTACACTGTTCCCACACGGTGCATGACTCAATCTCCAGACAGTCAACAGATTCCTAGCAACAAAAACTTATAGGAGACATTGATAAAATGGTAATACATTAAGAAATCCAGCCTCACAGTCACACTAGAATAAAACAATTTTTTGAATTTCTTTGTTTAATCTGCTGGTTGAGATATTTCTGTATTTAGTCCATTCAATTATTTGAGCAAACTAGACAAAGTGCCCAATAAAACGAAGTGAAAACATATTTATAGATATCTTAATTTAATCCATTTAGAATTCAGGCTGCAAAACCACAAAATGCAGAAAAAAGTCAGTGGGGGTGTAGTACTTTCTGAAGGCGCCGTATATGCACTAGATCAATTTTAAATTATGTAATGCCAGCCCTTTAATTTCTCTGCTCCCGTCAGAATTTCAGACAAGCCCTTGCAGAATCAGATTTCCTCTGCACTATAATATAAAAACAAGGTGATCAAATTGCTGCTCAAATCCAAGGCATATCCCAAGTTTGTGAGTAAATGAATAATAGAAGCAAGTCTGCAGTTTAAGATGAGGACATTTTGTTTAAAGATAAACTTTATGGCCACTCCAGAGAGACTGATCTTAATTTACATGTGGTAAGTGTAGCATACCAATCTCATCTTTAGATCTCACCTACTGTTGTTCCACTCCTCTGTGTCCTCTGGTGAACTACACAATGTTTCCATAGAGATTCTTTGTCTCTAGTGAGTGCAGGCAAGAATATATGTAACTTAACACCTAATAAAGAAGCAAATTACTGCTACCTCTTTGTTGCTTGGAAAGTGGTTTCGAAGGGTCTAACTGCTGCTCTTTGTGGGTGAAGTCACCTCTACCCTTGGGTAATTGTAAAGGAGTTTGGATTAAGGTAAAGAAGGAAGCCTGGTGTCTTACTGTTTATAAAAGGCTGATGCTGTTATTACTTGAAGAAGACGTGCTATGAATTTGATTACAGATGCACTACCCTAGGATAGTGAAAAGGGACTAATATTAAGTTTTACATCTGCAGTGGGGGCCAAAATCTGAGTCCACTACCAAGAACTCTTGTGTCAGTTTTCACAAAGGATATTTGTCAAACAAGATTACACAATTTTTCGCTAATATTACTGAAAAAAAGTATTTTGTTCATAAGTATTAGTCTTCACCCTTGACCTTAATTACAGCTTGCTCTCTGGCATCGACTCTACATTTTTTTTTTTTTTTGCAGAAGTTGAGAATCCAGATTATCCCAGTGCTCTTTCAGAGCTTCCCAGAGAGTGTTTTGTGATTTTACAAAATGCTGCGAGCCTTCCCCTCTTCAAATGTTCTCAGAGACATTCAGTGGGATTGAGGTCTGGTGACTGTGGAGGTTAAGTGATGCAGTCCAGCAGTCCTTGCTCATCCTTGGACTTTAAATAGGCCTGGCATAGCTTAGATGCATGTTAGGGGTCGTTGTGCTGCTGGAAAATGAATTCTTTTCCACACAACTTTAAGACAGATGGGGTGGTGTGTCTCTGCTGGATACTGTCACTTCTCTTTGGTCAATGTGTAGCTGAGCCTGTGCAAGTCACCAGCTGTAGAACAGGCAAAACATTTCCACACCTGAATATAATAGTTTGACTATAGATTTTAAGCAATGTTGCATTATCTTTATCTTTCATTATCAGCCATCTCCTCACAAGCTGTTCAACTGCAGCATTAAAATTAATAAAGGTTTTATCCATCTGTAATCAAGACCTTCTTGAAGTATAAAACAATGACATTTTGGTATTATTTGGCCAATGCTAGGTATTTAGACTTGTTTTGTCATTGAAGAAATGATTTGGAGACTGTTAAGGCTGCAGTTTGGCAATTGTCCTTTGACTGTACTTTGAACTGGATTAGAGGGTTCATTGTTCATTTGGCTTTGTATCTTGGATGGAGAATACTGTTCTGTCTCATGAAGACAGAACAAGCTTGACACACTAGTCATTAGATGGTCCTTTCACATGGGTCTTGCTTCGGGTGAAAATGACTTGGTTTGTGAAAATTTCTCCACAGTGAGCATTGTGCTGCCCCTTAGAAACTTTTAATTTAGCTGGAATGTGGCGCTGGGATAGTTTTTCAGCACTGAGGCGAACAATTTAACCCTTTTCACATTGTTATGAACAAGTGAAAAATGATTTTAAATGGAAGCCATTTTTCAAAGATAAAGCCTTAACAGGTTGCAACAGTGGCACATAGAAGACCTTGTTGGTTTAGTCAGCATCTGGTATTAGCTGTTAAAAGACCAAAACAATTCACACTGTATATTAGAAACATACGCGTTAATATTTGAATGGAATATGGCGTGACAACAACAAAAACAAAAACTTACCAAATAGTGTGTGAACAAGCGATATTACAGACTTATGGACCTACAAAAAAAAAAAAAGTAGTTTTTTTATATAATTAAACAGTTCTTGGCAGTGGATTCAGAGTTTTGGACCCACTGTTTGTGTGTTTGAGTAGCATTTATGTTTCAGGCCAATATTTGTGATAGCATTTTGAATAATAAATTAACATCTACTGAAGTCCTGGTGTGGCTCAGCAGTGGTAAATGCGGACTTGAGGAAATCATTCTGCTTATATCCAAAAGGACGACTGGTTTTCAGCTTTGAAATATGCTCCATACTATATAAACTATAGGTGTATCCATATGGAATTCTTTGCCTGATAATGATTATTGGTAGTTATCTCCTTGTTCTGGCCAATACTGATACAGATAACCAATCATTTTACATTTTGATGCATTTCTGACTGTAGGATAAGCCCGGTTTAATGGCGGCTAAGAAAGGCAGCGGTGCAGCAAAGATGCATTAGTTGTACTTTTCATAGCTCTGACAATAACAAATCAAACTGAGGGAGCGTCTTACTGAACTTCAGAATATTTTGGTCTGTCATGGATTATAAATTCATTACTTAACCTTATCTGTAGTGAGAGCCGTGGGTCCTGTTGAATCCAGTGGTGAATGGCACAATGTGAGTCTTTGCACTGCAGTTATTTTAACTGTAGGATTTTACATTTCACTCTCATTTTTACAACAGTAGGTACTTTATCAAATTTGGTGTAGTGCCACTGGCCAATATCAAATGCTTTGTTTGATAAATGAAACAGTTAAAGATATAAAATATGTATAAGATGAATTGATCAATTGGTCCTAACTTGAGCTATAGCCTACTCTTGTCAAAGAGCCTCTGAACTGCAATAGGTGATTGATTTGGTATACCACAATTCACAGAGTGACGTCAGTGACGGCTCAGTGTCGAGAAGGGAAGGCATCACCGCTCCTCTTCCCAATACTTCTGTCATGTTTAGAGGCGGCGTTGATTTGCTTCCACTACATTGTATTCATGTATTCGATTAATATGGAACGCTGCCATTGTCATGTGACTGGGAGGGTACTGGGCACCTTGACATGAGTTTACCCTTCCGCTCTGCAGCGTGTGCACCCACGTATGCGCAACTTGATTCAGAACAAAGGTGAGGTTTCATATTAATGACTGTAATTATCGACTATAATTACACTATTGGAATGGTGATAATTCAATTTTCCCATTTACGAATGGATAGTATGTTAGATTAAATTAGATCAGACAACTTAATTGTCTACCAAAGTGGAAAATTATCTTTGGCTCACATATAGTCCTCCAATAGTATAAACCTTGGTAAAACATAGTCTCTGTTGGTTAGAAACAGTTTGTCCCATTCCCTATAATGTGGTCACGTGAACATATCGCTTTCTTAGAGTAGATTGGGGAAAGAATGGAAAAAGGCGGCTGTGATAGGATGATTTGGACATCTTGTGCATTATCTGGTTTGTAACAGAGAATGCTATGAAAATGGAACGCTCCCCTGAATGTAAGAGCTTAGAGAAACATATCACCGCAAAATGTCAGCGTCCCGTTTCTTAACCATAAACCACGACTGCCCTCAGCTGACTTAGATAAGGTCATTCGTGCATTTATTTCCTTCTTGCTGGAGTGCGGGAACTTTATTTGTTCTTGTCTTACTCAGACGTCTCTGTCACGCCTGCAGTTTATACAGGGTTTTGTCTGCTGCCAAACGTCGAAATGACATCATCCCAATTGTAGTCTCCCTGAATGTTAGAGTTGAAATCAATTTTACTTATTACTTTAAAAGCACAGCGAGGTCTATCCCCTAGCTACATTTTTGACTCTTTCGCTCCCTTCCAACCAGAGTGCATCCAGTGGTCTTTGGGCAGAGCGTTCCTCTTTGTTCCTCAGTCTAAACTGAAGACCAAAGGAGAACTGAGCATTCTCCCTGAGAGATCTTATATTGAGGAACAACCTGCCTTAACAGCTAAAACAGGCTAAATCACTCTAGCCCTTTAAATCTCTCTTCAAAAAAAAAAAAAAAAAACACCTCTGTACAATGCCATAATATGAAATCTTGCTTTTTATAACTGTTAGATTTTTATGGTTTGTAATTTATTATTGAATCATCTAATGGTTATTATTGTTCTATTTTGTGAATTTATGTGGTTTGTTTTTCTGTGAAGTGCCTGGTAAACTGTTTTGAAAGCTGCTGTACAAATAAAGTTCATCATTATCATCATCAATGAGGGCTAGTCATCGGTATTGCATAATAGATGAGTCAGATTTTGGAGACAATCTATCCAGTTCACGAATATTGAACTCTAATTAGCCCTAGGGATTAAAGGTCAGCTCTTAACTTGAGTGTTGTTGTCCTTTTAAAGTAGGCAGGAACATTTCATACACAGAGGCAATTCAGAGTGCTTTATAAAGTAATACAAAATACAATAAAATTAATTATATAGAATTTAGAAAAATTTGCAAAAGTACAACACCAATTCAGAGTGCTTTGCAGAATAATAAAATACAGGAAGATTTTGCCAATTTAAAGTTTATGCACAGAGGCAATTCAAAATGCTTTGCAGTTTCATTACATGGCAAAATAGGCAGTGCAAAAAAATAAGTGTGAAATTTAGATTTAAAAGTAGTCAGAGTTTTGGCTCGTCTAATATCATCTGGGAGGTTATTCCAAGTCCGTGCTGCATGATAATGATGAAAACGCTCCATCACCGTGTTTTATTCTAACTTTTGGCCAGTACTTCATTTTCCCCTCAGTAGTTCTTATTGAAGCATGTAGACTGTACTGCCATGTAACTTCATGAATAATTGCTCAACAGCATTAGTGACCCAGCAAGCTGTTTTTACTGAAACTTAAAACCGTGACTGCAGGAAAAATAATATCAGTGTTACTTTGCCATATTACTTAGGCCTATGTGTTACAAGTGTTATTATTCTAAACCATGTTTTCAAAATTAAAGCTGGGTAGGACATGTCACAGTCACCCAGAGCTGATATCGGTACGGCTTTTCATTAACTCTAGGAAATTTGCAGACGGAAAAAAAAAGTGACAATGAATGGAAACATGAAAGCTAATTAACGTGGTACATAGTAAGCAGATGGAAAACACTGTCAGACACAGGTAGCAGAGTGTTCTCTGGTGTGGTGGGCTCGGTGTTTTGATAATGCCCTGTGTTTCCACTGATAAATATTCTTGTATAATAGACTCTCTGCCCTTTGGCTTTCCGTTGTGTACATATTAAGCGATATTTACAAGCAGTCTTAACACGGACACCTCACGGAAAGATTTTTTTTCTGCCTTGCGACGTATCCAGGGTATCCAGGAGAGCGTATCGCCAAATTGCCCCGAATTACCATTGCACAAGCAAGCTTATGCCATCAGCTTCAGGGAGGCTGCATTAGTTCCTGGCTTGGTCCAGCACTGGCAGGATGGTCCCCATGCCACTTGGCTCCCGCTTCCCCTCCGCCCAGCTGCTACGCCACATCAGTGCACAGTAAACAATTAAGAGGAACAAATAGTGAGAAACCTGAACCCTGAGTCACCGGCGAGCAAGCGACGTCAGAGCTAACAGCCATGAACACACACAGCCAGCCCATTCTCCTGGGTAATAAAACACAGCAGCGGCCACCTCTGTGGCAGTGTGTGCGCTTATCGATCCACTGTCTGTTTGCATAGGCCACATACATGGACACGACCCCGTGCAGTGGTGGGAACAAAGCAGATTTCTTTATTTAACTTTAGGAACAAGTTATATTAATCTTCGGCACCACGTCTGCTTTTGTCGTCATTGTTCCCGTAACGCAAGGTTTCCTCTTCCATCCGGTGCCCTGCTAAAAACACCATCCCTGTCCTGGATGTGACGAGGAAACCGTTGCACATTACGGTGCTTAGTCATCTGTGTGAAACGTAACCTTTGCAGTATTCCAACGCTACTTCAGAGACTTTCAAATGAAGTCATTGCACCATTGGTCTGTGATGTTGGTTACACTTAGAAGTTTTATACATCCAGGTTTGTTTTATTCCCCCCTGCTTCTGTCACCAGCTTCTAAAATAAGCTATAGCCCAATGAAATATGCATTATGTTTCTCAAATTCTTTCTTTTTTTTTTTATAGTTGTTGCACAATATATTATGGAACAGTCTGTCCTACAGCACACAGGTCTGAGGATTTTTCACCATATGAGCAGCCGTGTGTGGTATTTTGTTAAGAGTACTACTCCGGGTTTGTACAAAGTCTTGAAAGTTTGGGAAATGCTTCATTCAAATACTTTCAAGTCTAGAAATATGCCTGAATTCAAATATACTCCTTGAAAAATGCTTGATTTTCAACATAATCTGGTGTTTCATCTACACAATCATGTAAAAAAAATATTTTAATATAAGAAACGATCCCATACTCTAGAAATTAGCAAGCATTAAATAATCATGATCAAAACTACAATCAAAGTTAGTATGAACAGCTGGTAAAAAATAAACAAAGTCACAGTATATATTGATTGCTGTGTGAATAAAGGAATTCTGTAAACATTTTTCACAATTGGATTAAAAGTAACAATTTAGTTTAGATGGTAAAGGCTTTGAGAGTCTGGAAATTTTGGTTTAGGTACTTTGAAAGTGCTTGAAAAGGGTTTGAACTGCACTCTCAGGAAGCTGTACCAACCCTGACTACTGTATTAAATCATGGCAAACGGATATCCAGCTGCTAAATGTCCAGTAGTAGCATCAGTTAGCTTGGGCAAATCGTTCAGCTTGAATATATTTTGCACTAGCTTTGTACAGCAGCTGTCAGCGCTAAATTCACCAAAGTTGAAGTCTGTTGGATCTGAGAGTTCAGCGTGTTCTTGGGTAACGGTGACTATGACTGACTTGTTGCCTCTAGCAAGTTGTGTTATCAAAGAAGCACTTGGCTGATGTATGAATCTCTGCACCTTTGATTTTACAGATCTTTTTAGTATCACAGATGACTGGTGGATTTTTTTTTTCCTTAATCCCATCGCAACAAAATTTGCTCAGTCAAAAATACACCTGAGAACATTTTTTTGCAATGACTTTTCAGATGTTTGTTCGCAAAACGGGCAAGTGAGTCAATAGTTTGTGAAGCGTGCTCCTTAGTACAGTTTTTTTTTTTTTTTTTTTTTTTTTTTTTTTTGTGGTGGGG
>OMKZ01000530.1:13017-26500 GCA_900302535.1 Neoniphon sammara
TGGATGGATGGATGGATGGATGGATGGATGGATGGATAGATAGATAGATAGATAGATAGATAGATAGATAGATAGATAGATAGATAGATAGATAGATAGATAGATAGATAGATAGATAGATAGATGCTGACTTCATAAAAGGAATACGCAACTTATGTAACTTACAATCATTCATATGATAGTAAACACAGAAATGAGACCCCCATTTCCCATTCCCCCTGCTAAGTACACTTCCCCATTCAGTGGTTGCCAGTTTCACTAGCTAACCAGCGCTGTACAAAAAACATCTGCATAGATAACCTGAGAACAGCAGCACAACACAGAGTCTGTAATAACACATCATAGACTCACAACATTATGGTGGTTCTGCATGACATATGACTGCATTTGTAAAGTTTTAGATCTGCCAATGTAATAAGTTGCTTAGTGCAGCTCTAAAGACTTTTCCCTCAATGTCTGTCAACTGCCCGAGTCTAGTCTCTGCTAGAATAAAGAGCACATGTACTTGCACATGCATATGGCCTTACTTGCAGGGGTAGTTGTCAGGGGTGCGGTTGTGTTTGTGTGGCGTTTGGGCCGACCAACTCTGGCATGTTTTACCAGAGATTGTTGTGGCAACAGTTCCTCTGTAGGCCCCACCTTCACCAGTGGCGCAGGTCAGTTCTGGGATTATGGTGGGAGCCTCCGATGCTAAGGAGGGAAGAACGGATAGATGAAAAGAGAGGTGAGGTAAAGAGCAGATGAAGTAGCAGAGTGGCATTGCTTTAAACTTTGTAGGTCTAATTGTTCCTAACAAAGAGAACCTTCTGGTTATTTAGTGCACACATTACATACATGAATACATGTTGTGTTCTCCTGTACCACACATCAGGGCTAGGGTTTCACCAACAGAACTTTTTAAAGTCAATATCTATGCTATATATTTGATTGCTATATCTGACTGAAACCACAGATAGTGCTTTCATTCAATATATTTGATCACAAAAAAGTGGGAAAAAAAAAAAACAAAAACATTCAGTGTTTCCCCCAGAGTTCTATTTGTAGCAGGGTCAAAAAGCACTGAGACCATTATTGGGCACTAAAACTCTCTTGAATGTACAGTATGTTTCAAATAAAAATAGTAAGTTATATTCATGTGTGGAATCAAATCAGAGTGTCTCATTAGACACTGGCCAGTGATTATCAAACCAATATACTAACACTACTTAGACACATTGATGTGTAGAACAATGGTGCATCTCTTAACGGTGTATGGAGTGGAACACAGAAAAGACAAAGTGGTGGAAGAATTGCAAGCTATGAATCAACACTGAGATGACGATGGGGGGTCAAATGAAGGGATATGAAGGAAGCATAAGGAGGAAAAAATGAGAAATAAAAGATACGTTTTGCAGGGGTTTCTCAATTTCAAAAGGGGTGCAGCAATTCAGGTATCGCTTGGCTGATGGACACTGACCAAGTACAAGACTCTAGTCATGTACTGACCGACCCTAACTATAACTTTACATTAACTTGAACTTTAACTTAAAGACTACTGCAGTCTTTAAATAGTATACTGAGAAAAGAAATTAGGTCTTTGAAAACTGAATGGCCAGTATGCCACAAGGGGGTGCTGCCTCACCCCCCACACTCCTAGTTCTGCTGCTGGTGTCTGGAAGTCCACTCAGCAAATTGCATGACAATCTAGCCACTACATTTAGGATATGTTGAATTGAGCCAAATATTTGGCCTGAGGGTGGTGCCTGAGGGACACTAAAGTTGACAGGGTACATGCTAAGGGTAGCATGAATGTGCTTACCAAATTTCATGGAAATCTGCCCAATAGATTTTACAGTAAGATATCAAATTTGACATTTTGGCATTTGGGTGTATGAATGCAATCAGCAACTATTAAGCCAATTCACTGCATAGATTTCATGATAGCTTTTATACAAGTTGACATTTTGGCCTGAGGGTGATACTCGAACAAACGTTATGGGGTCACCAAAATTAACAGTGCATATACTCTGGGTCTCATGAATGTGTTCACTAAATTTCATGAGCATCTTCTGAATGGATTTTGCTATATCAGATATAACATTTTAACAGAGACAGACTGGACAAAATGCAGAGAGGTTCACTGGGTCTGAGTCACTTCTCAGTCTCAGTCTCAAATAAAGCAATTGAGATCCTAACTCTGTGTACTGGAAGCCTGGACCGATACAAGAAGATTACAATGAAGGCAGGCTTGTTATAAAAGAAACGACAGAACACAAAGAAAGGAAAGATCTCTTAAAAAGTAAGGAGGACTCACTGCAGCGGGGAATGGCGCAGAAGTCCCATCGTTTGGAGGGGCTGGTGGTGAAGCACCATGGTCGGGGGTCTCCGTCTGGGTTCCTACAGTAATTCTCCTCAAGATATTTCTCTGGGAGACTAAAGAAACGCAGAGAGAATTGTTGATATTCAGCTATTAGTGATGAAAAGTGGACATCACTTGCCTACTTGCACCAACCAAGGCTTTAGCCAAACTGTAACCCAACACTGATATTCAAACCAAATGCTAACCCTATCTCTAACGCTGAATATCTTTGGGCTAATTTTCAGACAACTATGAGTATCATTCGCTAGACTTTTTAGTGACATATCGTAGCTATTTGATTGGACGTTTGGTATCAGTATTGGCCTATTCAAATAAAGTGTGATCTGTTTGGGTTCTGGAGACTTTACACTGCCTCCATAGCTATTTTGGGCCTCTCTGTAGGGGGGATTTAAAGGAACTCCACCGTTTTGGGCAAAATACCCTTTTTCCGACTTACCCAGACTGAGACAAGATGTTTGATACCATTTTCACCGCTGTACATCCACTGGTTCGGTTTTGATGAGTAGCATTTCATGTTAGCTTAGCATAAAGACTTGAAGTCTACAGGAGTCATTAGCCTAACTCCATCAAAGTGAGAAAATAAACCTTACAGCAACTCCGAAGCTGTTTTATTTACACAATGTATCATGTATTTGAAATACATGTCTTGAAATTTAAAAAAAAAAAGAAGTCATTTTAGTCGTTTAGCGGTTATAGTTCCTACCATCTATAGTTCCTATCATCCAGCTTCTCATAAAATGACCCTTGTTTTTGTTTTTTTTTAATTCCAAAATGTGTATTTCAAATACACATGATACAATGTGTAAATAAGATAGCTTTGGACTTGCTGTAAGGTTTATTTTTTTCACTTTGATGGAACTAGGCTAATGACTCCTGTAGACTTCAAGTCTTTATGTTAAGCTAACACAAAAATGCTACCATCGGAACCAAACCAGCGGACATATAGACATGAAAATGGTATCAAACATCTTATCACAGTCTGGGCAAGTTGGAAAAAGGGCATTTTGCACAAAACGCTCAAGTATTCCTTTAAAGTAAACATCTAAGAGGGTGCCCTGGTGGTTCACTGTAGAGAGTGCATACCACATAATGTTGAGCACAGTGGTCCAGGTTCAGTTCCTTTTGCTGCATGCCATCCTCTCCTCTCTTTCTGCCCTGCCCTTCCTGACTCTCTCTATTGTATCTATCCATTAAAGCAAAAATGCCTGAAAAATAATCTTTAAAAATAAGAAAAGGAAACATTTACTTACTTCATATGGAGCAAGCATATTATACAGATACATTTAGCTCTTTTGGAACAGTCATATTAGATGAATATGTTGTGAGATTTAAAAATTAATTAAATAAATTTTTGTGAAAATTCTGCCTTGCTGGAATACAATCTATTAAATCCTGGCCTGTTGTTTTGCATAGTATTTTAGGGGTCTTACGCGCTGGGGATGTAGCCGTGGTTGTGTGGTTTCTGGGAGTCCCAGTGCTGGCAGGTAAAGCCGTTCTCTGTGGTGGAGATTTTCCCTCTGTAGTCCTCACCACTGCAGTGCATACACTCCTCTACAAGGGAATAAGCACAAATATCACTCTGCCAAAATGTCTGTATTATTATCTAATCTGCCTGTCTATGTATATATGTCCTACATGTAACTAAAATGTATTGGGCTGTATGCCTACACAAATATGGAGTTTCATAAATACATGAGGAATCTCTGTATCATGTTTCTGCCTTGTTCTGACTTCCACACATATATAAAGTTTCCACTGGTTATGGAATTTCTGAAATATCATGGAATTTCAATAAGTTTATTGTAGAAAAAGGGACAAATTCTCTGGAAAAATTAAGGAATTTCAACTGTTTCGTACAGTCCTGAATGTATGTATCTATGTCCATCCATCAATTCATCTATCTCATTACTTTATCGTAGTTTGTTTCTGCAGCATCATCATCAGTGATGTAACACCATAGCCTCTGTGCTTATTTATGTGCTTATCCATCTATCTACTCTTCCATCCAACCCTCCGACCCCCACCTCCCCAAGCTAAGCTTACCACTGCAGTTTGGTATGTTGCAGGGCTCCCAGCGGGTGTTTGCATCAGTGGTATAACACCAGGGTCCCTGGCTCTCTCCATCTGGGTTTCTGCAGAAGTTGGAGTCCAGGTCTGCTAAGGGATGGGTCTGGGGGGTGATGCTGCAACAGACACATAATGTGAAACATGGAACACAGAGTGAATTGGTGAAAGATATATGTCACAATGTCATATAACACCATATAAAATTATGTGATGTGTGATATTAAGTAATGTGATATGTGATATATGATGATATGATATATGTATAATATGGCATAGTTTGATATGATTGCTGGTTTCATTATATGAAATGATGCAAGATGATATTGCATTATAGGACATGACATATGGCACAATACGATATGATACAAATATCATACAATCCAATATGAAAATATGTGGTATGAAAATATGATATGATATGATGATGTGATATGATATGATATAATATGATACAACACATTATGATATAATATGAAATATATGAGACAATATGATATGATACAATACAATGCGGTACAAATATGATGTGATACGTATATGATACAATACAATGGGAAAACACAGTACTTTGGCCTGTGTGGGAATCTTCCTCCCCATCTCTGGCATGTCTTTCCTGATCTTGTTCTGGACTTTGTCCCTCTGTAGTCTGTTCCTATTCCATTCACACATTCCAATAAAAATCCTAGACGAGACAGAGAAAAGATAACTTCAACAAAGATATCACAGAACAGTATCAGCATCACATATGATAAAGCATCATTTCAATATAATCAACTTGGTAACTGGAATGTGTGTTAATACTTTCACATTTGCAGAGTACAGATTTTAAAAGTGTATTATAGAGGATGAAAATTGCTTTGTGGTAAACAAGTAAATCTTAAGAAATAGTTGTTTTTTTTTTTTGCACTATGTGGTTGTGTCTATTGTGTGGCAGTTCTTTGAGCAAATAACTTACAGTATCTGATCACACTAAAGGGGTATTTCACCCTGAAAGTGAGTGTAGTTTTTAGCCTGCATCATTGCCTCACTCTGTTTGCAGTCCAAACATGACTGACCATGAACCACAGGCAAAACACTAACCACAATATCATGAAGATTCAAGGAAATCACATCAAATGAAGCAGTTTGTGCTCTTGGATAGACCCATCCTCATGAAATACACTCCAGTAGACTTCTCAGTTAAGAGAGGACAAAAGGACCTGCCTTTATTTTCATATAAAGCTGCGCTGGTTCTACGCAGGATGGACTCTGTTTTGGAGTTTGATGCTGCTGTCCAACATTCCTGGTCCTTTTCTATGTACATAAAAGATCTGTGAAAACACAATCAGTGTCAGGCCAGGATGCTTAGCATTACATGTAAAGCTGGATATTAAAAGTGAACTTACTTGCATGTGAAGGCTGTTTCGGAGTCACATTTGAGGGCACATTCGGCCACTGTGTTTACAGAGTACTCTCTCTTTTGCAAAGACAGGATCCATGCCCCCTCTGTTTTGGCGTAATTATCCAGCGCATTACCACTAACTGAAATCAGGGGAAAAAAATGATATGAAATCACTTATTAACAAATCCACAGGGCATTCATCATCAACCACAAAGGTCATTTTTGTCATGTTAAGCTCAAAACTGCATTTCAGGTTTTATGTTTTGGGTAGATCTAAGCCACTGCATGCTGGAAGTAATTTACACATTGTAAGAGGTTAAGTTTATTAGGAAAAAAACACACTGACCATAGTTGTTTACCATTACATGTGATGATACTTTATTTTCTTTATTCCATTCAAAGAACAAGTAAAGAACAAAGTTGCTAGTCCATATTTAAAATCTCTATCAAAATATATTTAAAATATAGAATTAATTACAACTTATGCAATTTTACATTTCAGTTTACATTTCACTGGTCCATGTACAAAGGAGGGTGAAAATACAAAGTGAAATACTTAATTTGGTGAAGATTAGGCAAATTTTATGATTCATAAGAACTAGGCACCATCAGGTTTCAGTATTTTTTTAAATGAATGAATGAATGAAAAACTAGTGTTTTGTTGACAGTTATAGGCATGGGATTTTATGATCATGACATTTTGTGTGTTACATTTTTGAGATCTTACATGCATTAGATGTTTATCTGCCAGTGAGAACCTGTGTGGCCCAATTTATTTGTACTGTGATGTAACAGTGTGTTGGGATATGATGATAGCAGACCTCTCTTTTGAACCACCCACTGACAGCAGAGTCATAAGTAGACATTGAGTACACAACACAGCTAGAAAATATTGACACAATGTCATTCCTAGATAAAGCATAGATTCTATGTTTTTCAACCCAAGCCGTATTAAAATGAGTCATTATGGCTATGTGATTGCTGTGTTCCTGAAAGGTAATAAAAGTGAGTTGACATTATCACTTTTTTCATGTCACATGATGCTTTGAGCTGCAACGGATCTAGGCAGTTTCCCGGCAGGTACTCAGCAGCTTTGCTTATTCTCTGTTTGTGGCAGCAGCAGGGTTTGGAGCCTGATTTGACAATAAAGCAGGTAAGTTAAGCAAAGTCCCCTTGGGCAGCGAGCTAAGCAAGCCAAAGCTAGCGGTGTTCAGCTAGTCAGCTGCCCGGAGCTAACCAACACGGAGCCATGGATGCCATGTTGGAGCCATGATAGGAGCCATGTTGTTGACCATAGCTCCTATCACCGGCTGCCCACCGACATGCTACACAGTATACCTTATCAGCCATCAGGCTGGAGTTGAAGTGAATTTATGCACTTATTAAATTTTGCTTAAAGGTTACTTTAATGCAAATTAAAATGTAGAATTCAAGTTCAAGAGCACAAAAGGGGGTTGTTGCGCTGGCATTCAAAGTGCATAATACAGCATGCCACATGCTAGTTATTTTTACTGTTTCAGAATCTGCAATAACTTAATAATCAATGCCTTTTTGTTATGTAGGGCCGGCCAGCCATTTAGGTTTCCTTGTCCACAAGTGTGTTGTTTTCCCAGTTAAATATTTGGGGGATTTTAGATATACTGGTTGCACCCTTACAGTCAGAATTATAATTTTTTGATATGATAGGCTAATTATCATATTGTGAATGTGCATCTTGAATGGAGAGATAATTGAATGCTCCAATGGGGCTTTGACGGGCGGGATACGTTACATGTACAAAAAACCCTATATGTGTGTAGACCCATTAACTTTTTCAGTATTGTCGAAGGATTTTGAAAATGCAGTTTCAACTAATCACCTTTGGCTATTCAGTCATGGTACACAGCAGCACAATGCATAGATTTAACAACAGAAATGTCGGCTAAATAGTAGTTTTTAGTGATTCATTCAATTTTTAGTGATTGATTTAATAGTGATTTTAGAGATTTGAGCAATACCATTTTAAATGCTGCAAGTCATTATATTTACCACTGATACCTCCAGGAACTCTTTAAACGTATTCTAACATGCTTTTTACTTGTATTTAGATCCCAAGCACTTTTGTTGACTTCAACAAACTGCAGATTCGGGTAAGAAGAACTTGAGATTGTTTAAATTTTAATACTTATTGTAACACTTAACCTGCGTTCTTATTTGAATAAGAAAAGTTTGATTAGTCAAAAAATAAGTCTTAAATGTTGTTAAACTTCATCATAAATTGCATTAATGCATTAAATATAACTCAGGCCTGTGGGCAGACTGATAAACAACTGATGGAGTAGGGTTATCATATATTTGAATGGGTTGTGTGTTTGGTGGAGATGGACTTAAGATGTAATCAGTATGAAATGTCTTTTATTTTCTTTAGAAAAGGAGAAAAAGAGAGAGTACATGGAGGAGAGACCAGAGAAACTCAACAGTGACCACCATGTACGTTAAGCTTAAAGCTCTCTGTCTGCTCAACAGTCTGACTGATCACCTGTCTTTCATCAGTATTTTTAAGTGAATGTCTCAGTGTTAAAGGCTGTTCACTGATCTACAGATTAGTGATGAACAGTCACTAGTGATGTGGATGTGATGACCAAGCAGGTAGGGGCAAATAACAGAGCAGCTACTGCAGAAAACTGCATCCCTGTACTGTAATGCAGCCTTTAAAACCAAGAAAAGATAACACTTATGCCAGATCGCCATAGTACAATATCCACACTCCATGCCTTTGTCATGACAAATTAAGATTGGCCAACACAGCAGGGATACTGTCAGATAATGTTTGCCAGTGCTGTAGTATTTAGGTCCATGGCTTGGAATATCAGATTGGAGCACTGGAAACCAACTTGAAAACTGACTTGAGTGTGTAGCTTACAGGTTACTCGGACACTAATGGGATTTTGAACATTGGTGACTCTGATTTGAACACAAAGGAATTGAAGCTAAACTAACCTAAGATCCAGTGATCCAAAAACATAACTGCTATGCTGTATGAGACTGATTTTGGCATTGGCTGTCATGCAACCAGTGTGACCGTGTAATGAATAGTGTCCTTCACCGGAACAACAATGGTATATTTTGACTGAACCATCTTATTATCTGTCTGGTCTGTTTATCTCATTACCTGTCTGTCTAACCAAACTCTTTATTCTTCTTTGTCTCCAACACAGAGTCCTGATGAAACAGAGGTGCATGCTGAGTTCAGCAGATGCCCAGTGAAAATGTACGTGTACCATCAGCCTGATGCCATCAACATCACCACAGAAGGACATCCAGTGGTGAGAGGTTGGGAGAACCTGTCAAAAACATCCTGCCTTCTCTGGACTTACCTATGCCCTGGAACTTAAGTATCCACCAAAACTGGTGCACACATTTGAGAGACATTATCAGAGGTTTCTTGTTAGAATGGACCCCATGCGCCCTAAACCATCATCTAAATACACAAATCTCATCAGGTTGTCTAAAGGGGCTGATATACTTCAAAATGGGTGTGCACGCGGACAGCTGCGGATGAGCTCGCGGACAGCGGATGCGCATGCGAACACGCAAAGTATAACAGCCCCTTTAGGTGACTTCTCAATGCCATCTGCCATTATCCATTTAACTCTTCTTTTTTCTTTTCTTTGCGATAGTGCTGTTAGAATTCAGTAAAACCTTTGAAATGCTGGGTTGTTATGATTTTAAGAAATAATGTCATAATGTTTATCTTAAATCTTCACCAGAGTTTGTAGCCCGTACTCAATTTAATGGAGTTCATTAATGTGATTAGGATCATTTACTAAGAAAATATATATTTTTTTACTTTAACAGTTAAGTTCATCAAACTTACTTATATGCTGATACAAGTATCATGTACTCATTTTAATTAAGTTCAATCTCGTGTGCAAGTGAGTTACCTTTACAAAGATAAAGAAAAAAGTTTATAAGTAACATTATTATTAGTTATCTCAACCTGATTTTGTTGAATTAATTTAAAGTAATGTTAAAGTGTTCATTCTACTAAAAAAGCCTTGAAGTTGACTCAACTCAACAAGTCCAATTCAACCTGTTACCTCACTTACATTTAAAAACATGCCTACCAAACGGTTGAGTTGACTATTGATGGTAAAACTTACCATAAGGTGCTATCTCCACCGTTTGGTTTCAGTTCGGTGAAGTATGGCTAAGTTAAACTAATTTAATTAAGATTGAGTAGTTTCTATGGAATAAAAATACTTCTGACCATTTCTTGTTGTTAATATTTTACATTTAGCATTATGTTGAAATAATTTCATAAGTAGCCGATGATTTTTTCACTTTTTAACAAACATGCTAACATTTGTTGCTATACTATCATATTATTAGCCTTATAACAGTGCATTATTTCCAATGTCGATCTGTTTTTTTCTTTTTGTTTCTGTGTTTAGATAGAAGCTAAATCATTTTATAGTTCAAAGCCATGGAATTTTCTGGACCTTGTACCGGAAGATCCACAAGACTCAGAGGCTGATCTGAGTGATGAAGATCTGAGTGATCATAATGACATAATAATGGATCCTGTTGGACAGTTTACCATACGGCCTTTATTGTGTGAATTGAGACAGGGAAATAAAGTCCCCAAATGTTTTTTGAAAATTCACATTTTATTGAAAGTGCTTTTATGTTTTTTTGTTAATAAAGATTGATTGACATGACTTGTTTGACTTTTTTCTACTTTGCTTTTGTATTTTTAGGTGTTAATTTATCATTATTTTAAAATACATTTATTATCATGTTTTAGATAGTTTTATCATTAACGCCAACTCAGCCATTTGGTAGAGTTCCATATTTTAAAAACTGGGCGGTATGTAAAAAATAAATAAATAAATGTTTTTTTGATTCTTGTTATTAGTGCCCCAATAACAAAAAATACAAAAAATAATTTTTACATTGTGTTTTTCTTGAAGGGGACATTAAAGGGTTAAAATTTCTTCTCCTTCTGCAGGGCATTTTAGAGCATTTATTACATTATCCAGCAGTTACTACATTGTCAATTGCCTTGATTATCATAATGTGAATTGAATAATCACATTACAGTGCAAGCAATCTATACCTGCTGAAATAATGCATCCTGACATCAGTGGATGGGAAAAGTAATGTTGAAAAGACAAGTGTAACCATGGTCAACCATGGAGATTCAGTTACTATATAATATTGGTTAATATGCGTGATAGTCAAATATGATAGTGTGATCTACACCTGACTGGGATATTGTTAAATGACCTCTGTGGCTGTATTCCTTAAAATGTATGCCATTTATATATCTGTATGGGCATTGTGGCTGGATTGCTTCCAGACCACAGAGAATTCAGATAATCCAGTAAGGCTGACCACTTCAGTATCTGGATTTAAAAAAACAGATTGCATTGTTGAATCCAATTTTTGCCTGTCCTGACCTGTCATGAGTGACAACAGTTGCATAAAAAAGATACAAATGTAACCAAGTGTAGCCCTAGATAAGCCTGAACACATTAAGCACCACGCAGGCATTGGACATGCTTGCCCTAGTAAGTTGACCTCAAAATAAAGCAATTTACTCTCTATTTTACTTCAGACTGTTATGGTTCGTAACATCAGTACTCATAATCAATTTTCTGAGACACTATTGCACCTTTCCAGATGTATCTTACCGGTGGAGATCAGGGTTCCCAGGAGGAAAGCTGCTCTGTACAGGTCCATGGTGAAACCCTGACTAGCAGTGCATAGTCATCTAACTTACTGAGGTGCCACCTGGTATCGTATTTGGCTCTTTTTAGCATGTGAGGAGGACAAGTAAGATCGAGCTCAATCATCAGTCAATCATTGGCCCAACAAGGACAGTGAAAGAGCAACAGGTCAAAAGCCTTGTTTGTCTTTGGGGGATTTTGGAACACAATGTGATGCATCTCAGTAGTATATAGCTACATCCTTTCCTTTACTCGCCTCACTGATGGGTTGGCCTGGGTTAGAGCCACAAATATTTTCTACTGTACCATGTGTTGTTTCCTTACGTTACCATATACCTTACATGAAGCACTGTCCGCCAGGCCTTTCATGACATGGAAGTGTTTTACCTGTGTTGAGATGCCAAAACTGCTGCACCTTTCCACTTACCACCTAACACAATAGATTCTTGAAACTGTTCCCAAACTTTGACCCCATCTGATATCACAGGCCCTATTTTGTGTCCTTATCAAAATGCTGATTGCGTCCCTTCTTAACACTGTGTACTGAGGTCAAAACTTTGATTTGAACAGAAATGATGGTAAATGGTGACACAGTGAGAGGCATCTTTGATAATGAAATCAAAGCCAACAGCTAGAATGCATTGCAGGCCTGAGTTTTGTTTTCCTGATGAATACTGTGTGATCTAGATGAGTTTGAGATCAATAGAGATGGTTAATCTTCAGCTAATGGGGACCAATGTCCTCAAATGCAAACATATGATTACAAAACGACCTACTTTAGACAGCATGATAAGGCCTCGTAAATAATGTTCTGGCAATGCTGGTAATTTATCCCATGTCCTTTACAAATGCACTGATTGAAACCCTGTCAATTCAGATTCCCTCACTGTAGGTAGCAGTTCTCAAACTGGGTTTCTGAGACCCCTAAGGATCCTCGAGGGAGTTCTATGGGTCCTTAGCAAAGCCAGGAATAGTTTGATGTCACTCTTCCAACTAAGCCAGCAATGCCTGCTGTAATTTTAGGTTTCACTCATACCAGAGTTATCTCCCCAAATGCTGTGTAAGTAGTTCTACAATTACAGACTAAATCAACAGCAACTAAAATCTTCCCAAGTGGATCCTCAGGACTAAATCTCATCAAATAGGACAACATGTGCTGTAATACTAAGAACTCGCCTGCAGAGGGTACCGTTGATTACCAACCTTGAGGAACTGTACCTCTCCAAATGATTTTATCAACACATTTTTTTTTCAGTTCAGTTTTAAAAGAAAAGAGGCACCTAAAAATCTCTTATTGTTGCAGAATGTGAAAAGAAACTGAGAACAAATACCCTGTCAAAGCCAATAAGAAAAGGTTTTCAAGGACGTGGACAAGTTAATAGATCTGCTGATGATGACATCCACAATTACAACATATTGCACAGCATTTGCAGGTGATTCATGTTCAGAGAATGAATATGGCACAAATTGATACAACTTGAGTAATTTTCATGGGGCAGTTGGTTCAAGGGATTCAGGTGTACCTCCACAATTATGAATGTGACTTTTACTTGTGTACAATCAAAACCTAACTTGCATTTGTGCTGCCTTTTCTTTTTAGAGGTCAGGTGTTATCAGTAATTTGGTTTAAAATGGATCTTTATTTGATTAGGGAAATAGAAAGAAACGTGAATAAGATAGGATTATTATTATTATTATCATTTTTTAAATACTGCATATAAACTAGTCTATGTGGTCCACCTCTGATATGACTGAGGCTTCTCCCTGGCCACAGCTACATAAAAACAGTGTGGACAGCTAATGTGAATTTTTCTACAGTTTCTCCTATCATTGAATAAGTGGGGGTGGGGGTTCCTACATTAAATAGCTCTTAGCCCTACCACAGTTTTATTTATTTATTTTTGGAGTTGTAGTGTCCCATGATGGCCTTGAGTCTGTTTCAGGGGCTTTTCCAACCTGACAAGA
>OMKZ01000531.1:3212-14516 GCA_900302535.1 Neoniphon sammara
AACACTGCCCCCAATGGATATTGCTGAAATAGTGTGAAGTGTACTCAGGTACAGGGAACAATGGACTAATGCATGCATGCATGCACACATATACATGGAACAGCCCCCACACCTACACAAACATACACACACACACACCTTATCTCCCTTGGTTCCAGGAAGGCCTTGAGCACCTGGAACACCAATGGGTCCTCTCTCTCCTTTGATTCCCTGTTAGGATAATTGGAAATGATCACTGAAGACAGATATGTACATTATTGGAAACTACAGTTTAAGACACCAAAATCTAGAGAAAAAAACTTACAGACTTGCCGACTACTCCCTGTGGCCCAACTGGTCCCCTCTGACCTCTGTCACCCTGTAGAAGTAAGGTGAAACAAGTGTCAGTGGTGGACAGCAGCCATTGTTGGTGTGGGTTTTCATGTACTAATTCTGGATCCTTACCTTGGGTCCAGGTACTCCTTCCATACCAGCCTCACCAGGAAGACCAGGCTCACCCTAGGTGAAAAAGACAAAAGAGCAGTTAGAGCCACAGTTACATTATTTAGATCATCCAAACAATTAAAACTACCAAGTAAATGTGTAATATAGTTATGTGTTACCTGAGGTCCAGGGGCACCAGGCATGCCAACATGTCCCCTAGTGCCTGGCTCTCCCTGAAGATTGAAGAAACATGAAGAGAGAAAGATATAAATGAGAAACAATGTTCAGTACAGAAAAAAACAATAGAAGATCAATGTCACAGGAAGTAATATGAGTTAGTCAAAGGCTTACCTTAGCTCCAGGTCCACCTTTTGTCCCTGGGCTTCCAGGCAATCCCTGATGACAGAATCATTATATAGAAGAGTAGTCAGGATCAAATATACTGTGCAATCTGTAAGTGTGGTGAATATCACTCCCTATATTTGAAATACAAGGACTGGCACCAAAAAAATTAAGGGGTAATGAAGGTGTATATCGGTATGTATGTGCTGGTAGTCGGTTGTAATATGACACCTAATAAAAGATGAAAATCGGCTGAGGGTGTGCGTGCATTTGTGTGTGTGTCTTGGTACATCAGGACAGGACATAAAGCAGGCTAAGTTATGGTGTTTGAGTTTGCAGCAGCGTTAGTGTCACCGCAATGACCACACAGCAAAGTGTGCATCTCATGCTCCATTACCCCTTAGTCAGGATAATGCGCACAAACACACACACTCACACACACAGACGCACAGTCACATACACGTACCCACTGGTTTGATTGTGATAAATCACTCGCAGTGGGAGGGAGAGTGCCATTTCAAGGTGGTTTAAATTCTAAAACAGCTTGGGTCAGAGGGTCACTGTTAACCTGGATGACTGCCCAGAAAACAAACACACCAAAATTTACAGGCTGCTTCGCCTTGTTTCCCCCGCCTCTGTTCTGGCCTTGCTGAATTGGGGAGGAGAACAGATTGACCCCCTACGTGGTCTGAGTGACAATACGATTTACAGGCAGGCCTATTTCCATGAGGCTTTGGTGACACTGCTAAACAGGCCCTCACACCGACAGAATCTCTCCCACACGCAGAGATTACTCACCGCTGCTCCCTGATGACCGGGAGGACCAGGCATCCCAGCCTGCCCAGGGCCGCCCTGCAGACAGAGAAGACAAAGAAAGAAAAAAACCCGTTCTACTGAGATTGAAGCAATTTATTGTTATTATCATCACTGTAATCACCGTTGGCAACCTTTACCTTGATTCCAGGAATGCCCGGTGTGCCATCCTTTCCATCAATACCAGGGAGGCCCTGAAAAGCAGGCAGGACGAGTCAGAGGCCTTCATTTGGCAAACTCTCCAAAAGAACACCAGAGTAATAGACAGTGTGTTCACTCACATTCTCTCCCTTTTTGCCAACTGCACCCTGTGGGCCCTGGATGCCTCGGCTGCCCTGCAGGAGACAACCGAATCACTGTCAGTGTATACATGAACTAGATCAGGATCATCATCCCCATTTAAGTGGTGAGAGAAGTTACAGCTTCATCTTTTGGTCCACCCCATCCCTTTGAGAATAACCTTGAAGAAAATATGTTACAATGGGGGATTTTTTTCACTTACTGTGTCTCCCTTGTCTCCTGCTTCTCCAGGTGGTCCCTGAGGTCCCTCCTCACCCTGTAAACAACAGATAGATTCTCATATTCTCTCTCTCACCATTGCCTCAGGTGTGTATGTGCATTGGCTTGCTTGTGAGTGAATGAGTCTATATATGTGTAAGCGTGTGTGTGTGTGTGTGTGTGTGTGTGTGTATATGTGTGTGGTACTTACTGGGGGCCCGGGAATGCCTGCAGGCCCTGTGATGCCCTTGTAACCACGAGGCCCCTAAGGAAAAACAAAAAGTGCTATCAATCACTTTAGATCAGGGAGGATGCTAAGTCACGGTAGCCTACTCTTCATTGTGATAAAGGGATAATTAGCGCTTAACTCACTTCGCTAATGGGAGCTACACAGAGAGCCAGCCACTCTTGCTTTGGCACTAAGCCTGGGCGCTAACTTGGCTAACGCGGCTAATGTTAACAGTAAGACGGATGGCTACAGCGGATCATTAACTACAGATGGAGGCACCGTGGACCCAGACAACCCCAACTCATTAGAGGAGGGGAGAGATTTGTGTTAGCATCATTTCCATATGTCCCCATTGCTGATAATGGATGGTGTTTGTATAGCGGGGGCAGGTCTAGCTGTGCCTCCTTGGCGCTCATCTAGGAATGAGAATAGGTTTGTTCCAAAAAAAGGACGAGGACAAAAGAAAATCCAATCTGTGGAGGTGAGAAAAGCATGCAGCCAAGACAGGGTGGTACTCACTGCCTCCCCCTTGGGGCCCATCATTCCTGGATAGCCCCTCAGACCCATTGGACCCTGAAAATGAGGTAGGAAAAACCAAAGATGAGAAAGATCCTTGACCCTGAACCCTGGGTTGTGTCAAATCAAACATGACAGCATGCCAAAGCTTCTATCAAAGCAGCAGAACATTAGCTGATCTTTTTAAATTTGCCACATTGTTTGTGAGTTGTGCAAGAGATTTCTCAGCATACCGGAGGTCCTGGGATGCCCTGTTCCCCAGAGATGCCCACATCTCCCTTCGAGCCCTAGAGGAAGAAGGGAAAAGAGCTGGTTGATCAGTCATTCTCATTCTGTGCCGCTCTCTGTAGAACAGGTGCCTGCTAGCAGTAACATTTGGTACATTTGCATGAAGTAGAGGAGGTCTCCTTGTTGTTGTGTAAATGTCTACGGAGTTTGACCCAAGAAACTTTGAGATAATCCATCTGAGGGTATAAAACAAATTCCCAGTAGGTTCAGCGGAGCACTTAAGATAAATCTGATGCTGGTACCGTGTTTTTAGCTGTGGCTCACATAATCATCACCAAAAACATCAGAGAATGACTATGTTAGATACAACTGTCTGTGTTTTGAATGGAAATGCTAGTGCTAATGTACACAGCTTGAGCTAGACCTCCATAAGAAAGCGAGAAGAGAGAGCTGCTCTAGAGTGCAACATTGAATCTAGGCAAGTGTTCTAAAATACTGGCCTGTCTGAAGGAGTGGTGCGTTTAACTTCATGTGTTGAGTGTTTTCTGAGTGTCTAAGCACTGCCAGAAGGCTCCTAGTGTGGGAAGATCAGAGGCTAATTCCCGGAGCTCCGCTAGCCGCTCTCTCAGAGCCCGCAGTGTGCTCATTAGCTCTGCTTAATACAGCGAGGTGAGAGGGCTGTGCGAACCCTGACTCTCTCATCCTCCCCTTCATGTACCTGGCTCCTCAACACCCCTTTCATCTGGCTCGCTGCATGCTGACTGCAGGGCCAGGGCCAGGCCTGACTAATCGCAGCCAGATTAGTGCCAGTCATGTGCCTCGGGGGGCTTCATTAGAGCTAATCCCTGCCTCTGCTGGTCTTGAATGGTGGGTGAGTGTGCAAGACAGTGTGCACATGTACTGTATGTGTGTTTGAGTGCATGTGTTGGTTCATAGGTCCGGTACAGGCAGACACTAAATTGATTGAGCAAGTGTAGCTTACCGTTACTCCTATGCTACCAGGTTCTCCAATAATACCAGCACGTCCTTTGTGTCCCTAGAGAAAACATTCAATCATTACGGCGGCATCGCAGTTTCATAATGCAACATAATCAATCGATGATGATGAATAAAACAACACTGTGTATATGCTTACTTATTCAAGGTGACTTGATAAAGTGAGACTACTAACCTTGACACCCTGGAGTCCCTGGGGACCTTTGGGGCCTGCTGGACAGTTAAGTGGACACTGTTGCCGGGAGATAGAAATATATGGATTATCAAAAGTGAAGTAGGGCCAATATACAGGAAATGAGATCTAGACTCATCTTACCTGGATGTCTGCACTGCCCTCCTCTCCACCAAGGAACTTCCCTGGAGGACCCTAGATAGGTAGGTAGATAGATAGATAGATAGATAGATAGATAGATAGATAGATAGATAAAGTCACATGTCAGAGTTGGCAGACAGGTTGGCTCTATATTCCTGATCTCAGCTAGGACTCTCTGTTGCAATCTCTATCTCTTTCTTTATCTCTCCTTCCATCTTTCTCGCTATCTCTTTATAGATTGAGTTAGAAAGTAAAGTATCTCTACAGGGGCTGATGTATTCCAGCTACAGTCAGATGAGACAGCCCACTGATCTAATGGGAGTTTATTTACCCTAGGACAGCACTAAAGCTAAACAAATACACTCCCCTGGGCTGGGAACATCACTCTCAATGAAGCCGCCCCCCTTCCTGGAACCACTCAGAGATGCACACTGGAGAGTACATACACCACCGGAAAATAGACTAGAAAGTGTACCACTCAGAAATGTTTGTGATATTTCACCACTCACTGCCTGCAGCAACCTGCACAAGAGAGAGGCAGCTTTGGCTGTGTTATCATACGGGACATTTTTTAAACATGTTAGCGACTCCTGTTTTCTATTGAGCACACTTTTACATGGCTTGGATAAATGCTGCACTGGCAGTTACAGAGTGTTCCCGTCATAGAGAGTGGGTACACTGTCATCCTCTTCACCGATATAATTCAGTTTGAATTAGATTGATGGGTAAGTATGCTTTATTAAGCCGATTGAACTCCTGGTAACTCAATGATCGCTCACTCCTCTCGCAACTAATCTCTCCAGGCTCTCCCAAAAGACTGCTATCACTCATGTGAAATAGATTTAAAGCCATAATCTGTGAGATTTGTGTCTTTAATTTTGGCAACATTTTTGATGCAAAGCGATTATTGCTCTGGTTTTTTAACACTGCACATTCCAGAGACAATTTTGCAAAAAAGGTGGACCTTCCTGTGACACGTTTTTCTTGGATTTTCTATTGATGAAGTTAGAGTTTCAATAGATGGCGCTCTTCTCTTTGTCTGTTCAATCATGGTGGCTAACACTACTTGTGCTAACTCCCCAGATCTACTCTTTATTCCAAACAAACACTGTTGCTGTTGCTGGAATCATACATCATTTCCTGTGTGCCAGAGGACTTTTCCTATAAAAGACCTAATAAGATCCAACAGCTTGTGTTTAGAATATTAATTATAAAAACTTTCAGGAACTGGTTGAATCACCATTGTATTGATGATATAGTGCAGCAAGACTGACATTTATTTTTATGGAAATGTTGCAGATTACTAATTTAATTTGCCCAATAAAAGACAGGAACTTGAACATATCCCACTGGTCCAGGTTTACCAGAAGCATTTTAGCGCCAAGATCATCTTTCTCATATTAGAAATCAACAGCAGACAGATGACCTTATTGCTGAGATATTTCTAGGACAGCCAGACCTGGGTGAACACTTACTGGCTTGCCAGGAGGCCCAGGGAGTCCTGGAGGCCCAGGTGGTCCCATGACACCCTAGGAAAAGCAGAGGAAGGAAAGAAGTTATGAAGAAGTCTGGTAGTAATATCACCTGTTTATAAAACTTATATAAGACACTGACAGGATAATAAACTGCAATAGGTGTCCCACCTTTGGTCCAGTTGCTCCAATTTCACCAGGAAGACCAATTGGCCCAGGAGCACCCTATTAAAACAGAGAAACAGAGAGAGAGAGAGAAAGAGAGAGAGAATATTGGAGACCATATTTTCTAAAAACATTGGTAGAAAAAAATAATCTGAAAGTAGTAGCAAATTATTTTCATATCTCAAAGCAAAGCCATTAAATGATAAAGGCGCACATGAATTAGACCATACAAGCTACTTACAGCCAGTCCTGGGAGACCAGGTCCCTGTGTGGACAAAGAGGACAACACCTTAAATCACTGTATAACATGTAGCACCAATCCATCAAAGTATCAATTAACACTGAGGCTAATTAATAACAGCAGAAGCAATTCAATAATGCCTGTGTACAGCGCCAGAGTGCACAGCAAACAGCGCTTGAGTCGAACAAAGACACAGAAAGCAATCAGTTCATGTTTGCTGTGCTTTAAATTAATTTTAAACAAAGTAATTAAGTAAGTAAGCCTTCTTGGAGGCAGAGCAGCCCACAAGGCAGGAGCCTATCTGCTGTCTCTGTAGCGTGAGGCAGCTTGATGTACAAGCACACCCCCCGGACAGGACGCCTGTTAATGCTAAACAAAGGATTCAACTAATAGTGTTGCATTCAAGCGTGACATTGGGTGACTCCAGTTTAATGTTTGAACATATTGGATGGCGTGTGATAAATGGATACAGTGCACCACCTAGTGGTGATAGTCTGGGGTGCAGGTGATGTGTTGCTTATTTTGAGGTATGGAGCCAACTGGCCTTCCGTTTGAGTGCAAATGTCACATTTAATGCTATTTAAAATGATAAAATGGGCAAAAGCTTATCTTCTTTATCAAGAGTTATTCATAGAACACAGCACATTAGAAACCAAATGCCCCAACAGCGTTAACTCAAATCAACAGGGGGCACAGCTGGTCAGGAATTCAGGCGTAAAGGAAAAGGAAAGAGAGAAAGGTTATGAAACCAGGTGGGTCTGCAACATGTTTGTTATGAAACTGACTAGGCCTAGAGCTGTGTCATATTTAGACAGATACTAATTTAGGTATCATGGCAGCAACCTAGATACCGTATTATATCATAGTTAACTTTGGGTTAGGGTTAGGTCATATATTGTAAAATGTTTTACTTACCGGAGGGCCAGGTTCACCACTTGGTCCAGACTGACCCTATAGACAACAACAGAGAGTGTCATTCTGTGATGTAATTTGTTAATGTAAGATGTGATGCTGATGGTAGAGAACAAAAGCTTTATTGTTGCTTTTGGATGAAAAATGTATTTATTTATTTATTTTCCCATTTATATGTTTGGGCATTCAACTAATGCTCCTGTCCAAAGTGACATACAAGGAGTGGGCAGATAGGGGTTCAGTGCCATGCTCATGGACACTTTGGCAGAATATATAGTAGGTTTTTCAGGGATTCAGACATTCCTGCTGTGGGGCAGAGCCTCAAATATCCAGGCCCCCATGTATGGATTTAATAGAACCTGGGGTTATGAAACGATTTATAGTCATTATATTCCAGCAACAGCACCACCAAAGACGACACCCATACGATAGCAGCATTATGGTCCATTTGTGATCATTCTATGAGGTGTAGAATTGGATCCCGCACTGCAATAAAAGCAGACACTTGCCTTAGGCCCCGGGCTCCCAACAGGACCCCGATCGCCCTTTGCTCCGATCAAACCCTGGAAGCAGAGAGAGGAAGATAGAAGCAGATGTCAAGGGAGAGAAGGCAACATATTGGAGAGGTTATAAAGGGAGATATCAGATTCTCCTGTGCTTGCCACAAGCCTGTGTGTGACCTGAATTCACATCACAATGGGGCTAATAATACACATGATCGAAGTTGACACTGTTCTTGTAAGTAATTAGGAAGCAAACTAGAGATTGAGATTCCAGGACGGATTACTGACTAAATCCCTGAGGAATTCATGTGTGTGTGTGTGTGTGTGTGTGTGTGTGTGTTAGCATGTGACCAGGGGGCTTTGAGACTCAGTTCCACTCTGATCAAGACTGAGGCAGCAACATCATTAGGCTGCACATCACCGAAACGGGGTAGTGTTTCACTGACACGTCAACATTTACAATGAATGTATCAGTATCAGGGACTTCTGCCAGACATCGAGTTGTAGCTCCTTTTGCAAAGTCCACATCTCAGTTATCTCAGTTAAATTTAACAATCATTATATAACTTGTCTGCTTCTTTATCTCATCCTTTGTGATTGCTTAAGTTTTAATATGGGAAATCAGTGAAGGATAATGGCTTTTACCTGGATTTACCTCAGGGGTGTACTTCATAAGAAGAGGAAAGGAGCTAATTTATTGTACATTAAGCGTACATTTTAGGCATCTAGCTGACGCATTGAGAATTACAGCAAGTGCAACAGTAGAATTGCCTTCAATTCCTAAATCACCAATAGTGATCAGCCAATAGTGATGAGTTCAAACAATATTCACAATATTCCTGTGACTGTAGAACGATCATGCAAGAGAGGAGTGCTAATTAGCGTAATTACAGAATTACACTCAGTGACCTCAGTGAACTTACATCAATGCCATTCTCTCCTGGCATTCCATCAGGACCTGGCTCACCGGGCTCTCCCTTCTGGCCCTATACAGAAAGTGCACAATTTTGTCAGAAACAAAAACTAAGGACAGGTGTAGAAAATATATATGTATTTTTTTTAACAGAATACAAGAGACTATTTACCTGTGGACCAGGAGCGCCAGGGGGTCCTTTGTCTCCCTGAGGAAAGAAACAGGGTTGACAGAGATGTTAAACCTTTTTCTTTGAGGATCAGTAATTTTGGCATACAAGGCTGGTTCAGTTCATTTATAATAGCCATTCACATTGCCTTTTATGCATGCCAATGTTTTCTTTGCTAAAATAACCACTTGTATCTTCTATTAGTATTTTTTTTCAGCAGACAGAAGGCAATATGCACTGTCCTTCACCATGTTATTATCACAAAACCCAATTGTACAGCTCTACTTGAAGTGTATTATGAGCCTCTGTGTTCATTTCAGATCTGAAAAAGACATGGAGAGACCGGGGGAAAGGTTGTGCTGCTACTGAGATGGTACCTCTGCATAAAAGCATAATACAGCAATAATACCGTGCTCCTCCTGTCAAAATCAAGCCATGAAGGGCAGAGACAGATTGTTGGATTCCACTTGAAGGTGACACCCCGCCCCCATTCCACTTCTTACTGCCTTCCCACTGTGGGCAGGGTATGCCTCCATGCACCAAGCACTATTAGTTTTTTCTTCCTTTCTTTCTTGCTTTCTTTCATTCTTTTCTTTTCTTTTTGGCATGGGAGTTGGTAATGAGGAACTAAGAATATCTGAGTTGAAAGGGTCAGTAATGAACTGTATTATACCAACTGCACTCTGGTTGCTTCACAGTCAGCCTGCAGGCTGCCTGAGGCTCAGCACTTATCTGCGCGCACTTGATCAGTCACAACTTGAAATGCACACCATCCATGTACATGGGAAATGTGTGTGTTTCAGGGAGTATGGTCAGCTGTGTGATCATTTTTGCTCAAGTCTAAGCGGATCTCGGCAAATCTAAGACCAACGGTGATTTTGAATTGGGCAACAGAGCACGACAAATCCTCCCTTTGCAGCTTGTTTCCTGTTCCACTAGTCCAGCAGTCTCTATTCTCGGCATGTTTATAAAACCTGTCTTCAGTTAACCCTAAGGATATCTCAAATGTATCACATTACTGCGACACCGGCCCAAACTCACTCCCAGGACGGAGCCACAGGCCCCTTCTCAAAGACCCCTCTCTCTGCTGGGAACAGAGCCCTTTTGTGCCGCTGTGTTTTCATTTGCAGCGCCCTCTGGTGGTAAGACTGTGATACTGCACAGCAACACCAGGTTGGTATTTCTCCTGCACAATGATGGTCTTTGTGACAACCTGGTGGGCAGACCGGTGTTAATACTCACATCAATGCCGTCGGACCCGGGGGTACCAGAAGGGCCTGGCAGGCCGGGCTGACCCTGAGGTCCAGGTGGACCCCTCTGAAAGAAAAGAGACACAAGATGCTGAAATAGATGTCCAAAAAAATAATATATATCACTGCCAAATAACATCATAAAAACAATTCAAAAACACAAATTTTATAATAAAATATCACAAGGATGTAAGCTATGTATAATATCCCATAGCAATATAGAATTTATATAGTGATACCATCAAAGATATCATTCGTTATGATGAGTTTAGTCTATTGCCACAGGTATGCTGTATTTTTTATGCTTAAATGCTTAAATGCTTAGATTTTATAAGGGATCATGTTTGGCGGTAAATTTTTACTCAATTCTAATTGCACGACATGAAAATGTCTTGTTAAATCCCATTTTAATCATAGATCTATGTAGCAGGTGTTTCTGAGAGACAGGGAACACTGCCAAAATATTTAAATGGTCTTAGATTTCCTGAATGCACTGTAGGAATTGCTGGGTACCAACAAATTAATCAAAAGTAAATAATTAGGAATATTCTGAATGCATTTTTTTCATCTGATCAAGGGCATGAAGTTAACTCAAATGTCATCTCAAATACCTACAGTGTGGAGTGAAGTCTGTGCAAGCTACTGCACTGAGTTACATATCAGATGCTGTGACAAAACACCCCAGTCTGTTGAAGCACTGACTACAACATGCATGAAATCATTCCACCAAACAAGAAAATGGAACTGAAATATGGGAAAGTTTAGGCTCAAACTCAGAATGATCAATTTTGACAACTGCCACAAACAATGGGCACAATATCAACTGAAATGGGGGTCAGAGGGGGAGGACTGAGGTGGAATGTGGGAGGGAGGGGTCATGAGACTGGCAGTGTTTACCAGCACTGCTCCTCACCCCCCACCCCCAACACCTCCCTCCTCAACACCCTGTCCATTGAGCCTCTGGAGAATAGGGATCATCTCAGTCAGTCCATCAGGTGACAATAGACAACTTGGCACTGTTTAATTCTTCAGAATACACACAAAAAATAAAAAAAAATTAAAAAAGAAAGAAAATAATCCTTCACAGGGTGAAAGTCCAGTCGGTTGGCAGTCCAGCATTAGCATGTAGCATGTAGGTGTGAATCCTCAGGTTAGACATTCTGTGTGTGTCTCTGTTTGAATAGGGGCTTTCTCACATGGGAGAAAAAGTGTTTGTTTGTGTGCATGTGTGTGTGTGTGTGTGTGTGTGTGTGTGTGTGTGTGTGTGTGTGTGTGTGTGTGTGTGTGTGTATCTGTGTGCACTTGCACTATACCACTAAAT
>OMKZ01000532.1:3856-21964 GCA_900302535.1 Neoniphon sammara
GACAAAGACACACACACACACACACACACACACACACACACACACACACACACACACACACACACAAACACACACGATTTTGAATATGTAGTTATGACAAAGTTTTGTTTCTTCTGTGAATTCCTTGACAATAAAAGTAATCTCCTCATTATACTTTGTTTTTCCAGCTTCTCCTTAACTGTCTGTAGAAGGCATTTAGGAGATGGTAATTATCTGTCCACGTAGATCGGTGCTAACGACCTTAGATAACTCTAGATAACAATGGTATGGTCACGCTAGTGGACTTTGCACCGGGGTCAAGCAATGTGAATTAAATAGCATGAGGCACTAAAATATCTGTGTGTCTGTGGTGAAAAACAGTCAAGACACACCTGTTTCACCAAATGCTTACCCAAACCAGCAAATTAATTTGAAATCAGTCAGTTAAAGACATGGTGCAGTTTTGTGTCAGGATTCACTCAGTAATGCTGTTGGTATTTTACCTGTCCAAATAACACTGTGTTTTGAATTTAAACTTCTTATTCAACCTTCACACATTTAAGTCACAAATCTTCATGCTATAATCCACGTCAGATGGCTCAAGTTGGCAAGTATGGCAACTGGAGGTGCAGGTGGTTGTGAAGGGAGCCTTATTGCAAATGGACCGGTGTTTCCACTCTTGATCTAAGAAGGTGACACAAAGGGGTACAGGCTTTAGTACAACACAACTGTCAGAATGAAGGCTTTCTTTTCAACTTTTATTGAACTGAACTAATTACCAGATGAAGCCCCCTTGGTAACCAGAGAGCATGTCATAATAACTGCCAATGATGGGAGCAAATAACCTCGTGAATGAATGAAATACCGTCCACTGAACAATCAACATGTGTGACTGTAAAATCTCAATTGTGGATGAATGATGATTTAAAAGATTCCAGTAAGTCTGTCTGGGGCTGTTCAATCAACGTTTGTTAACAAGATAAAAAGCCTGAAAAAAACTAGAATCTGTGATGTCATAAAGATGCATAATTTGGAGATAATTCAATGGCACTGAACAGGAAACTTGCTCAGTCTTGTCAACAAAAAAATATACTATGTGTCTCAGTAACATCCCAGTAGGGGATCTCTTAGTCACCTTTTCAATACATTCTGAAGAGAGTTATGTGACATCTGGGTGTTGGATATACTGCTGTCTCAAATGTGGGGTTGTTCACTAAAATAAACTACAATGTCTAAGGCAAAACAAAAACATAGTAATATTAACTATGGTAGTATTAATATTCAGCAGCAATCCTCTTTAGCTTTAAGTCAAATAAGGGCCAAGTGAACATCCTTTAAAAACTGAGCAAAGGCAGTGCTTTAATTTTTAAGGTGTTAACCCGCACCAATAATCTCTGAGAGCAAGGCTTCATAAATTTACCATTCTTCGGAGTAAACTAACTTGTTTGACACTGAAAGAGGAAAAAAAAAGTCACTGCTTGATACACTTCATGCAGATTGTCTAAAAAGCTCCTCTTTGTTTTTCATGTTGCCTGATGAGTGAACTGTGGTGAACTATCATCTGACACAGTGGCCACTGTGTCCTTCAGAGGCTGACAGTGTGTGGGTCAGCCAACCTTTGGTCGGACTGACACACAGTGATTGTTGAACACTGACACGACAGAAACTAGAGCTGCACTATAAATATGAGCAGCACTGACGTTAACTGGCAGAATGTCAAAGAGAAAAGCTCTCTGTATCTAATCAAAGGCTGACATTAGAAAAAATGGAGCAAAGTTGTGTCTCGCCAAAGAATCAAACTCTGAGAAAAGGCTCAAAATTGCAAAGTGATCTGAGGCAGATTAAGAATGGCAAAATCCATAAATATAACCTTGAATGAACCTTATCCTCACAAAGAGCACTGCAGACTGCCAGTCTACACTGAAATATTTAAGGCTGTAACACTGATTTACATAACTTCAAATCAAACACTTCTAATAATACTACTAATAATAACGAGAGCAATATTACAATGATGATTTTGTTAAATGGATTAAAAATACAAATGAGGCTACATCACTGAACAATGCAGGAACAATCTCTGTTCCAACCTAAAATTGATTTGTCACAGGTATAAAGGGGTTCTAGGTACTCTTTGTGTGTGTGTGTGTGTGTGTGTGTGTGTGTGTGTGTCACTGGCTTTCTGGGACAGGCAGTCTGTGAGGGTTGTAGGGTGAGGCAAGGTGACAGCAAAGCACTAGCCACTGGACTTTGGGTTAATTACCATTTGGCTAACTATATAAACAGACACAACCTCAAAAGCTGATCACACGCACTGCTGAGAGGAAGATAGATTAATAAATTCAGGTCAGACGGAAAAATAAGAGGAGCCATCTATACCGAGCAACTAGGTTTTCACTAGAGAAATTGCCTAGCGAATATCCTGAGCTAACTTGCCTCGTCTCTTGTGCCAGTGTCATAGAATCTGAGAGCCATGAAGGTCCTTGTTGTGCTCGCCCTTGCCGTTTTCACTGGTGAGTATGAAAACAATATATTACTCCTGGAGTAAAGCAAATGGTGAAAATTTGTGGCATGAAAAATAATAGGACTGGCTAATGACACTGAGAGACATATACAGACATACAGTGGACATACAGTGCTTAAAATATGAATAGATATCCACACATCTCAAAACAACTTATTCTGTCAACAGGCTGCCATGCCAACCTCTTCTATGCTGATGAGCCCAAGCCACAGATAGACGTACTGACTGATGCAATCATGGAAAAGGTAACCCAGGCAGCAGACATGATCAGGAATTCTCAGCTGGGCCCAGAAATCGAGTGAGTCACATAACACGTGGGACCAGTGGTGGCATGAAGCATGTTGGATATATATTGATAATTTATATATGTTGTCCTCTCCCTTGTTCAGAGCCTGTCTGAGCACGTTTTCAGAGACCCTGGAGGAGCTGCTTCACCCGACGACCCGGGAGCTGAGAAACAATATCGCCATAGGTGGTTTTTTCCTGGCAGCGCGTCTGATGGAGGACCTGAGGACTTTAAGCATCAGGATGCAGCCCCGTGTTCTAGACATGGTGGCCACGGTCATGCAGAGGGTGGAGCAGCTTAAAGAGGAGGTGGCCCCCTATGCAGAGTCTGTGGATGCTGAAACCCTGAATACCCTGATGCAGAAGAGGGACAAGCTGATGACCGGCCTGGAGCAGACCTTCATGGAGTTGCAGGTTCAGCTGAGTCCCTACACAGAGGAGCTGAAGCAGAAAGTGGACCTGCACCTGCAGAACTTCAGGAAGAATGTGCCTCCTGTTGCCCAGAAGGTTCAGGCTGAGGTGTTTGACAGAGCCCAGCAGGTGAAAGATCTGATGGCCCCCTATGCTGAAGACTTATGGGAAAAGTTGGACCCCTATGCCCATGACCTCCATGACCGGCTCACTTCCCTCTACCAGTCCTTAATCACTGGCAACTAAGTCAACTTTCCCTTTTTATTAAAAAAAAACATCCAACATAATTCTATGAGCACTCCCATGTTGTAAACAGAACTTCACTTCACAGAAGTTGACTTCCTGGAAAATTCGCGATTTCTACAGATAGATGTATTTTTTTATATATGAAAATATTCTGAGAGGAACATGCATTTCTTTTTTGTTGTTGTGTGTTGGTCTGTGGCCATGTAATACTCTGTGTTTTCCTCATATACCATTGAAATAAAACAAAAGCAAGAGATAACCCAGAAAGTCTATCGTGTCATTCACAATATCTGTCAAATTATAAATCATTGTTTAAGGTTGATAAGGAAACAAATGAAATACAGTCACTATCTTACCAAACTTGCCTATTAAATTAATTAATAATAGGTATTTATGTTATATTTATGTTAAGTGAGAAACAGATGATGATGATGATCATTATCATTATTACTATTATTACTACTACTATTTTTCCCCCTCTAATTTGGGCATACTGCTTTTAAACTAATGAATATTTGAGAACTTATCTGAGAATTTATGGAACTCAAACCTAAAATTAGTTGTAGATTTCTGTCAAAGCTCTGGTGGCAATTAGAAAACTGACTGTGAATTTATCTTGAGGTACTTTATGAATGCCTTAAACTTGGAAATAAACATGTCAAGGTCATCTTTTAACTGTAACAATAACGGGCAACATTAACTGCCTTTCAAAAGAATGACTGCCATCTAGTGAACAAATCCAGTTACTTCATATTACATATTAAAGTGCAGAAATGGGCAATGTAAAGCCTTTTTGCAAATTTTATATAATTGCAAGAGATCAGAGAAAAGGATTGCCAGCAAAAGCAAAATGAGGAGCTTTCATACTAACTCCATATCAGACTCTGCCAAGCTTGTTTGTTCAGGATCTGGTTGCAAAATCTCACTCCTTGACACACCCCCCATCAGCATCAACAGTGGGCACGGACAGGGCATGTTCAGGTTTGTCTCGGCAAGTCTGAAAGCTCACAAACACCTCGTTCTTCCACCTCTTTCGTCCTCAGTCATCCCTCTGTACCTCCATCCCCGGTGCCAGATCTCCCCCCCGCTGCCTTACCCAGTGGCAAACAACATTCCTCTGTTCTGCCCCCAACTGTCACCGGATCCACACACCTTAACCCTTCAAGCACAAACAGGATTTTTATTCTTAAAAAGACAACTGGTCAAAAAAAGCCAGGTCCAGGTACTACAGGCAGTTTTGTAAATTAAAAAACGCTTATTTTTACCTAATTTATACCTTATATTTATTTATACCTCTCACTCTTATACCTCACACAAAGAATCATCACTCTCAATGATGTCCTCATTTTTCCTTATGATCTGTTTCATCTGGACAGCTTCTTTGCTTTATTGTGTGACAAAATAAGGTTTTGTGTTTGCTCTTGTTTGAGTTAGGAGTTGAGCAAATCTTTTCTCTCCAACTGAGTATGCTTACATGCACACAAGAATCCTGATTAAGAGAAATGAAGAGAAATGGGCGTATGCAAGCTGGATTTCTCCTGGAGAAACCTGATTACTGAAGCGCATGTAAATGGGGTAATTAACAGAGCTCTTTTGTGGGGCTCAGTCAGAACCTGCAGTTGGTGTCCTCTTTGTTTGAAATGCTGCTGCGTGTCTCTGAGTTTGAAAGTCCTGGTCAGAATCACAAGCGCTCCTCTTTCCTCTTTTTCTTTCCTCTCGTTTTGTTAGCAGTCCATCTTCTTTCAAGCAGTGCTGTGTGGTTTAGAAAAAAATACATGCTTTTTTTAAAATTTCATCTTAGTACACACTTTTTAAATGCTTAAAGTGTGCATTTAGATACCCAAAAGAAATGTAAAAAGGCAGTTATTTTTAAGCATAGTAAGTTCAATATTTTACAATCAGACATCAGGATGTATCCTCCTACTTACATTCTTGTCACATACAGGGCAGTGATTTGGGTAAACAATTTGTGATACTTTTACATTTCCAATGCAGGTTACCCCATTTCCCCATAGGGATCATTACAGTTTCATCTTATCTTGTCAGTTGTCAGGAAAGTCACGTGTTAATGAATGACATCTATTATTTATCATACTGTGGCTATTGATGTGATTATGTATGTGTGCTAAAGTGTATTCTGATTGACTAAATTGATTAAATGCATCAATAAACAGGATATGATGTTACCATCCCTTGTGTCATAATCCAAAGGAACCTTCATATAGAGGCCCAATTCACCGTTTCACTGAGCGCTGAACTACCAAACAAATGAGTATCTCAGAAAACACCAGGCTATGCCATCATAAGACAGGATCAGGAGATAGACAGCAACACTCACCAAATCCCTACTCTAACTTTAAGGGTGAGTGAGAGAAGGCAAGTCATCAGTGTTATCAAGCCCTCCTCCACCGATGTTTCCTTAAACACCTCAAAAAGACCCAACAGTGTATTAAATTGTCGCAGAGACACCTCCCTTCTTTTCTCAGTGTCAGCAAGGCCCCTGAACTGTTTCTTTTCCACATAAAATAGTCACAGGAATAGTCACAGTCAGTGGACACAAGGTTTTATTCTTTTGATAGGTGTCATTTGGCTGCATCCAGAGCAACTTACAACCCATATCTACACTTAAGGAGACTTCAGCAGGGCATAATTGCTGAACGTGTGACCTCTCTATTACAGGACAATTGGTGTAGCCACTCAGCCACCATGGCAGCCCTGCTCAGCCAAATCTTTCTCTGTGTCTTGCACATCCCCATCAGCTGGTCCTGCTGTGACTCAGAGCCAGATGATGGTGGATATTTTCACAAACACTCACAGGAAATATACCAAATTGGGAACCTGAACATCCAGTTCAGCAGCCTTTAACCCACAGGCTTTAACTGTAATAACCTCACTGACTCATGTGAATGGGAGAGTGCCAATCCAGCCTTCTTCAGAGAGCTGAGATCACCCAGACTTAAACAAAAACAAAAAAATATTCCATCCAGCTTTGTCTAACTTAAAGACATATCATCAGGCTGGGGTTACAATCGTTCACCTTCCAATGATGCTCTCTCACCCGCTGTTGCTTTAGACATGAAGCTTTACTCCTGCTCAGCCATCTGTTGTTGGAGCAGAAGAGGAAGAGGCAATGTTTTACACAACCTCGTCTGCCCGTCTGTCCGTTATTTTACTGTATTACCTCACGGTTCCTCTTGATACTCTCTCTTTCAGTTCCGTCCATCTTTGTTTTCTATTCCTTTGTCCCAGTAGCTCAATGAACTACGGCTGGACATTCTGGGTTTAATTCCTGTTTATGACCTTTGTCATCCATGTCTCTCCATTTCCCTCGAACTCTTCCACTGCATTCAGTCAAATAAAAAAGTTAAAGTTTTAAAGAACTGCAGTAACAAGTAACTGGTTACATTTACTCGTGTTACTGTAATTAAGGATTTTTTTCTGTACTATTTTGAGTATTTTTCAGTATTTTGTACTTAAATGTATTTTAAATCACATCCACTACAGAGTTCAAATTGTGTGCCTCTCCCTACGTATCACACACTGGACATTCATAAACTGACAATTTGTCATTCACAGTGAATGGTCAGTCAGTAGAGAAGTGATGAGTAATTTAGCTTTACTATGTTTGTGTGCTTTATTTTGAAACTTTTAAATCTTCCAATTAAGACAGTTTGAAGTCCTTCCTCTGATGCTTTTAGAAAAGATAACATGTAAGAGTGTTTGTTTTTCTGAAAAGCAGCTCAGTAACTACGACTCTGATTCCATTCTCAATGAGCTAATTCTCATTTAAGCAGATTTCAAAACCATCACTTTTACTCCTACTTACATAAAATATCAGCACAATAGCAATACCTCTAACCTGAGTAGGACATCCTGGTGCTCTTTCCCACCACTGGATAAAACATATAATCAGTGCCTCTCATCTGCCTGCTGCAAGGTTATCTCAGCAGATGCTGCAGGTGAAAAAGAGTTCATACCAGTGCTAGAACACGAAACTTAAAGAGAGCCAAAACTGAACATAATCCTCAAATCCGGAATAAGGCAAGAAGAACCTCCCATTACACTGAGATTATCCAATAAATGTAAACGAATGAATGAAAAAAGGCCATTGCGTGACTATGGATTGCTTTAACCGTTTGGATTAAATTACTACACTTGTTTAGTTTGTGTGTTGAACTGGACTGGACTTGTTATCATGAGTGTGTATTTCTCTGTGCGACACACCCCTGCTGTGACACGCCACTGTCATGGAATACCGAGGTCAAAAGTCTTTTACATCTTTAACAGAAAAAAAAGACACTTCAATACAGAGTTTACAAAACAATTGATTTGTCTGTTGAGTTGTTGGCTGGTGACATTTGAAGAGGGAAAAAATTATGTTGATGCACTTTAAAATAAGTGAACTGTTGCACACTAACATTATCATGCACACACACACTAATTACCCGACCAGGCCAACTAATTCAAACTTTGTTCCTGGGTAAAGATGTTTTTTTTTTTTTTTTTTTTGCGTGCAGAACAGGCAGCTATTTGTCACGTTGACAACAAATAGGCCAGGTCCAAGAGAGCAAAGGTTATTACCTATTGGCAATGCTGGAATTGCTCTTGACCATGACAAGAATTTGGTTTTAGGTCTTGTTTGTTATGAAATAACTTAAGATCTGTCAGTTGATGTTTTTGCCTATTGACAGTTGGTTACATCTTTGATTTACACTCAAATACATGTCTGCCATTGTGTTTACTGACCTGTGTTTTTTGGTATTTTGACAGTGAAACTTGAAAGCGAAATGTGTCGGTCAAAGTCATATCTTCTTCAGTGGTAGATGTTGTAATGGCAGGCTGTGACTTATTGTCAGGCAACAATATTTTATAACACTGGACCAGAGAGCTATTACACGATGATCATTACTGACCTAATACAAAAAATAAGCAATAATTGCATAGATAAGATATTATGAGATGTGTTTTGGAATTTAAAATGGCAAGATCAACTGAAAGCTGTAAATGCTAATTACACTTACATACTTAGGCAATGATCTATTGGCTATGACATGCGAGTGTATGTTTTTCTGGAAGTAATGACAAATGCAAAGTTTTTCTCATTTCAGCAGAATTTTCAAAAGAAAAAAGCTTCAAACTTCAGTTCACACAGTTCAGGAGTCATCACTATTTCGTAATGTGAAACTTCCCTTTTCCTACACGATTGACAAATTGCAGAAAGTTACCTAAAATTGTGTATAATCTTGGATCTAGTTAATGGTTCATCTTCAAAATGTTGGCTAATTCCCACTCTATCCCACACTTTGTCGTAATCCTTTTAACATTTTGGACATGTTGTACCTCTTTGTCTCCAAGCTCTAACATGCCTTTCAACATCTTGTTGTGCTTACACCTTTTGTTTGTACTGATCACCACTCTTATCATGTGTAATATACAGCTGTAGTTTATGCAGTGAGCAAAAACACACTTTGATCATATGATCATTATGTTCCAAATACAGAAAAAAATACAGTACAAATACAATTTACTACAACATTCATTATTTGAAATGTGATCATGGCAGCATGTTAGACATGCACTTTTTACTTCTAAGTGCTTTGTAACGGCAACTGGACTTGTTTGAGGTTCTGCACTTTTTAATGGTGCGTGTGCGTGTGTGTGTGTGTGTGTGTGTGTGTGTGTGTGTTTCTTTGTTGAGGGGACTCAGTGGTCAGAATGAGCATAGGATTTGCATTTAGATGCACAAACTGGGAGACAGAGTAATTTACATAGCGGCGCAAGGATACTAATGCTAATGACTTAAAAAAAAAAGGACTCGTTCACTTCAGCTGAGACCGCGCAAATGATAATGACAGCTGCAATGTGGTCGACCATGATGAATAACATGAAAAACATTTCCTATACACTGCAGTAACATTCCACTGGACGCTTCCCAGTAGACTACTACTCATCAAATCAAAATAAACCTTTTTTTTCATGACACTGGACCTGAATCTTTTACCCAGTTATTTACGTTGACACGGAAATTGCTCAATCCCCGCTCCAAACAATGCAGAGAGGTGAGAACTTCGGACGCGGTGTTGGTGGCACATTGCGTGGAAGGAAACAGGAGCCTCTGCAAACAAGTCATCAGCACCACGTGAACGAGCGCGCGGAACCTCGCACACACACACACACACACACACACACACACACTCCCTCGATGACACGCGCACCGCAGCCTCCCGGGACCCTATAAAAGCTCTCGGCGACTGTCCCGGGAGCACTGAGGAAGCTGAACCTCTCAGGTGAGTGAGGATACGGCGCAACATAAAGACAAATCTTATTTCTCCGTCTTTAAAACTAACTTTTTCTCTCTCTGTCTGTTTTTTTTTTTTTATCATTTCAATCTGGTCACTGAGACAGTTTATGCACATTTATATTTTGTATTGTTGAGAGATGCCAAAGCTCTTGCATTCATAATAATTCAAAAAGCAGTGACAACTGTGAAATTTCATAGTAAGAAATTACATTTAAAATTTTTGGATTTGTTGCATTTGCTGTAAAACTAGCAAAACTTTGCATTTCAATAAGAATTGTTGTACTCTTATTCTATTTGATGTTTTTGTCACTTTCTATCTGATTTAATGTTTAAATTGTATCTTGTTCTTTACATGGATAGAGCCGCTTTGTCTCACACTCTGACTTCTTGCCCATAGGTGTACCTGTCTGTCAAACAACCATGAAGGCTGTAGCTCTGATCCTTGCTCTGGCAGTCATCACTGGTAAGCCCCTTGGTGGTCTAGACATTATTAACCTCAAGTTTTACTAAGTGTTTTTGAGCCTAATTGTCCATTCTTCTGATATGTGCCCACAGGCTGCAATGCTCGTGTTGTACGCCAGGCTGATGCCACCCCACAGCGCTGGGAGGAGACTGTGGATCGTTTCTGGCAGTATGTCTCCGAGCTGAACAAACAAGCTGATGGAGTGGTGGAGAACCTCAAGGCCTCCCAGCTCAGCAGGGAGCTAGAGTAAGCATATGCCTCCATCTTGTCTTCTCTACCACTCAATGCTGTTTCTGTTTCCATCACTATACTTCTTCCTATGCACTATATTTTTTTCTTTCAGCCTGATTTTCTACACCGTGATGCCCATATTTACCTATTCTCCTACTCCTGCACTACATTCAACCTTCTCACCATGTCCCCTTCCTACACTCTCCACTTTGCCCCCATATCTGACCATTCCTCTGCTTCCAGCACCCTGATCACTGACACCATGGCAGAGCTGACTGTGTACAAAGAGGACATACAGAACAAGCTTGGCCCCTATGGCCAGGACATTTCCGGCCAGCTGTCCCAGGACATGCAGCTCCTGGCCAGCAGACTGCAGACCGACATGGTGGATGCAAAGGAGCGCAGCACCCAGTATCTGAGCGAGCTCAAGGCCATGATGGACCAAAATGCCGATGACGTCAACAACCGCATCAGCACTTACACCCGCAAGCTGAAGAAGCGCCTGAACAAGGACACAGAGGAGATTCGCAAGTAAGTAGGATGGAGGTTTTTCGTCTTCCACTCATTCCTGTTCTTGTTAACTTAAAACCTAACCACATCTTCCTCCTTCTCCTGCACCACTAGCACTGTGGCCACATACCTGGGTGAGCTCCAGTCCCGCACCTCCCAGAACCTGGGCACTGTAAAGGAGCATGTGGAGCCCTACGTCAGCCAAGCCCGTGACACTGCCTCTGAGAAGCTGAGCGACATCAATGTGCTGCTGAGGCGCCAGGCTGAAAGCCTGGGCCAACAGCTGGAGACCCAGGCAAAGACCCTGAAGGACCAGGTGGAGGCCACTGTCCAGAACCTGCGCACCTCCCTGGAGGGCAAGCTCGATGAGCTGAGCGAGCTGATCTCCCCCTATGCCACCAAAATCGGTGAGCAGCTTCACGACATCATGGACAAGGTCAAGGAGACCGCCACTTCCTAAACACAGACTCTAAGGGCTTTTAAAAGGGTTTTAGATGGTTGGTGGTCCACTGTGTAGGAGAAGGGGAAATGTGTGGACTGCTGATTTCTTTACACCCTGCAATAGAGGGGAAAAGGGGGCGTTGAGAGTTACTGATGATATCTTCATTTATGTGGGTGCTCTAGTGTTCTGGGTTAAGGGGGTTGACTAGGGGAAGGAGGGAGTGCGAAGTAGACAGATCTTTGAAGGGGACGTCAACAGGTCTTATCATCTGTGTGCGCCCTGTCTTCTGCTTGATCACTGTTGTTGCTTTTATCTTTCACCTCATGTTATCTTTTATCATCTCCCCTGATCACTGAACACAAAGCCCCACACGCAATAACATCTTCTCATGCACAAACAGGAGGCCACTGTTCCTTTATATATGCTTCGCTTGTCTAACTTCTCTAGCTGTCTATTCCCCAATTTGTGAGTTTCCTGTATTTTGTTTGGTTTTCAACAGACTGGGGAAGGGGGACTGTAACTCACAGGCAGCAATTACAACTTAATACCATCCCTGAATGCACCCAAACACTGTGTCTTTCATTTCAATATAAGTGCACTGAATGATGTCAACAGATGGGACCACACTGTGTGTCTACCAGTTTAACTGGAGGTGATACTGAACCACTGAAGTCCCTTGCTGTATTGACACCCACTCTAGATTTCTTTTTTCAAAGAGAAGTGTAACGTAATGTGACTTGATGTAATTAGGACAATCAGTGAGTAAAGTGTAGTGCTGCCTGTCAGTCTGACTTGAGTGTTTCTGGTGTTTCACATGTCACTTACCCCACCATGTTGCTCACCATAGAGCACTGCCTGTCATGGTTCATCTGTCTGTTCATCTGCACAGGCTGCAGTGTGCTGAACAGTGCTGAGTGAATAAAGAACCCCAAAACGATGCTGTGTTGTAAGAGTTTGCTTCTCTGATCAAACATTTAAGAGCAATCTATTATTTAAGGCAGGGCTCGGTTACAGTACCAAGTGGGGTCTGTGCAAAGCCCTTTGTTGATCCACTGCTATATCACTTTCTCTGTAGGACAAATGCAGAAAAACAACACATCATCTAAAAGAATGAGAATCTTACAGACTTTGAAGAAAATGCCCTAAGATCATGCTGTTGAGGAACTTCTTTGTTTTTGCACTACCTTAAACCTTTCCAGTTCTTCATCCATGTAAAACCACCACACACATGTTCTTTATCATGTTTGGCAGCTGTTGCATAAGGTTGAAGGGTTACTTATATAATGCCATTTATTTATCTACAGCTTTGCTACCTTTTCAGTACCTTTCATCTACGTCCACCCCCAAACACACGCGCGCACACACACACACACACACACACGCACGCACGCACGCACGCACGCACACACACGCACACACACACATACACGCACATGCATACATATACAAACCCCCCTGTCTTTCTATCTTTTCTTTCATTGATTTTTTGGATTGTTTCCCATTTAACTTCTGCTCATACAGAGGTAATTAATCTTTTAATTTTATTAAAAAAAAGTTAGAAGGGTTATCCCTTGCTCCGTCCCTGTACCTGTGCTCCACTCCTCCCCTTTCTCTCCCTCTCTATCTCTCTCACTCTCCTTACCTTTTTTTTTCAGTCCAGACTTGTTAGGATCTGCTCTCAGATTCCATTCTCTTGATCCCAGCAGGTATTTGGGAACATTCTGTGCCCCTGTTTGAGTGTTTTCATGTAATTTTTATGGAGATATTATATTTCTTGTACATGCTGCTCAGCCCAGTTCAAATTATAAGGCAGTACACATGCATGAGTGTTTGCACATGCCCCCCTGCATTTGCAAGCATTTAAAGGTATACAAAAATAAAATAAAATACAATAAAATAAAAACATTACAAACAACCATTATTAAATAAAAATGAAAATACTATCAAAATATTCTGTATAATTTTCTGATAGGTCTGAAGGCCATTAGGAAACAAATGAAGGCCATTAGGAAACAAACAAATAAAATAAAAATTTTATTCCAATTTACTAAAGGAAATGCAAAAAAGAGAAGAGGAAAGTCAGGATTTTCCTCTGCATTACTTGATGAGCTTGCTACAAATGGAAACCAAGCACTTAGGGAAAAGATGGTTGGCATTGTCCTAAAATCATCTCACTCTCCCTTAGGAAAAAAAAAAACAGTTTTGAAAAGTTATGTGTCGAACGCAGCATGGTTGTTCCTTTGAAGTGCAGAGTTGAGGCCAGCAGAGGACACCATTTGCCCCTTGTTCAATCACTCTCCTCCTCTGACCCCTCCACTTGCGTCCTTGCAGCATGAAGAGGCAGCTGTGTTGTCTTTCTTGGAGGTTTAAGTAAACTAGAATCGTTTCATGAAGAAACATAAACTCTGTGAACTTCAAGACATGAATTGCTTTTTTTCCCCCCTGAGATTAATTTTAATCGTAGAGCTGGTAACTACTCACGAGGCACTTGGAGATACTGGCAGTATGGATTAAAAAAAATGAAATGTAAAGTCATACAGGTCACACAACTAATGGACTACTATAATCCATTTGATTGAAAGATATTTATACATATCCCCACACAAAAATGCTTTTGGATCATATATATATGTCGATAGATATATAGATGATTATATATCCTTCAGTGCTCATTTGCACTGTCAGTGAGACCGTTTGTTCTGTTAAACCATATAAGCTTTCAACAGATCTCTTGATCCCATGTCTGTTTCATAACTACTGCCTCCCAGCTCCTATACACAACAACTCCATCTTATAATTATAACAAAACATGTTTACCATTTGTGATATCTAGGCTAAAGGGCATTGCATGTAAAGTGAAAGAGTGACTAAGTAGGTGACTAGGTGTTTGTGGCTGTGATATCACTCCTTTACGGAAACCAGTGCTTATCCAGCAACTCCCCTGTAACAGTTCAGTGAAACTCCTACAGTAAGTTATCCACTGCTCCAGGGTCCTGGCCATGGCGAAAACAGGAAAGCCACAAGCATCTTGCTAGTCAGCACTTCTGCTCTGTCTTGCCTAAGGGTGTCTGCAGTCTGAGTGCTGCCCAGCAACAACAAAAAAGTCCCAGCAAGCTAGCAGGTGCTAGCTGATGACTGCTAGTAACCCCTCCAAAAAATCCCCTGCAGAGATTTTACCTCCTATAACAGCCCCTCTCCCTCCTCCATCCTTTCCCTCCCCTTCCAGAGCTGGCACACAATGTTAGTCACCACAGGGGCCCACAGCAAAAGACAAAAACAACCTTTTTCTAAGCTTGTTATTGCAAATTGGGAGCAGGCAAGATGTGCACTTTTACACCCTGTGCCTCCTACAATTATTCAAGAGGAGTTTATATGCACGCAAGCACTTAAGCTCATACATGAAGTCGTTAGCCACTTCACACAACAACTGTGACCAGAGATGCAGATTTTCTCTCTTTCAAAAGTGATGTGTGTGTGGTAAATAGTGTGAGGGCTCATTCAGCTCGGTGGTAAGCTATTCATCACACCGTCTGACTGTCAGCACCAAGTGGACATTTAGCCTTGGGCAGCAGACTACTTGGTGTGAAAAGAGATGTGATAAGCTGCAATGAAGCCTTCAAACCCCGTGACACAGACACACTGGCTCTAACTCACCTCAAGCAGTCGTAATGAGAGGTTACTGAGGTTCATCCAACTGTACTGAACTGCTTCTCTGCTGCGTGCTAACTTACAAGACAGGCCACATACTGTTTTGTCTGACTTACTTCCCTTTCCAGTTTCGTGATGCGTAAATACACTGCAGTCATCAGAAATGTTAAGACCAAAAACCAAAATACATTTTTGAGGTGATGTTGTAGGGTAAAAGCCAAAGTACATTTTTGAGATTATAAAGTTGTTTATAAATGACGCGATAAACACAGCTGGAGCTTTATATTAGAGAAGTTGATTAACTTTATGGGCATTTTGTTATACTTATAATAGATAACCCCTTAAATTACATTTATACAAGCATGGACAAATCCACTGACCTTTGAACACCATTTAGCACAGATCTGGTTGTTGGATAGCGAGAGACAATGAAACTCTAAGTAGAGCAGTGAATGCAAGAAGGCATGAAAAATGCAAAATAAGACTCTGTATGTGTGTCTTAAAGGTAGAACCTTAATTATCGGTACCAAATAGTTTTTTTTCCTCTATTAAGGCCATTGGGATATCATGTTATCATATTATGTTGGGGAAACAGCATCTAATCAACACAGTTGACCAAAAGCAGTGGGTCTCAAATTGGAGAACAGAAAATAAATATCTATATATGTATTAAATTTCTATTAATAATATTATTTCATCTGCTTGTTATTAAAATGGGAAAATACATTGAGTGAATTTGTACTCTGGTAGCGTTTTGTTCTTCCTACTGTTAATAACACAGGATGAGACAAAATGAAACTTTAATGATACCCAAGTAGAAATTAGGCCACTGCAACAGCAGACAGCAGCAGGATATAGCAAAGACACATGTAACAAAAACATGAAGACATGAAGAATGTAAACAAGAAAAGAGCACATGGCGGGTCACATAAAATACACATCAGATGATTCCAAAACTAGGACATTTTGAGTAGAATTTATAAATGGAAGAACATGTAAAAGAATGGATTAGAGCATCATTAGGATGTGCACAGTAATAAATAAATAAATAAATATAACATTCATAAGAATATGGAATTCTGAATAAAATAGATAGGAATTTAAAGAACATACATGATGTTGTGTGTTGTATTCACACATAAAGCCTTGAGTTCATCACTTTTCATTCTTTGGCTATGAATCCAAGGGCGACATGATCCTGCTGAAGTGAGATCAAATCTCAGAATGACGAAATCTCTCCAGACAAACATAAATTAAAAGCTTAATAGTGCAGCAACAGCAATAACAGTGCAGCTGTTGGACACAAGGTCAGTTGTTTCAGGTCCAAAGGAGCTTGCACCTGAGATAGTTCATGTCTTTTGAAGAACAATGATTAATATTGGAAATAGTGCTATCACTGCTGAACTCTGAGCTTCCACATCACCTCTCACCTTATCAAATGACACCATTGTTGTTGACGGGAAAGTTTTATTCTCTAGCAAAACAGACCTATCAATCATTACCGACCTCTGGTGCTGGAATCAACTAAATATCTCCCTGTTCCTTGGAAAACTACTTAAAAAAAATGAAATAAAACTAGTCAATCCAAGGTCAGGTTAATCACACAGTGAGCGAACTGCAAATATAAAAACTCGATCAGCAGTTAGACTTTGGAGAGTTGCACCATTCAGGGTATAAAATGTTATGGACATGTTCCTGATATTTCGTTTTCAGGCCCTTTTGTAAAATCCACAGTTGTCTCAAAGCTTAAATCCATTCCTAACTGCACTGCTTCTTTTCATCTACGTCTCTTCCTTTGTGATTGCTTTGTGAATGACTACATACAGTGTAAATGTAAAAAAAAAAAAAAAAAAAAACAATATCAGAGCACAATACAACAGAATTCTTGACTAATTTGCATGGGGATTTTTTCAGCTGTATCTTTACCATAAACAGCAATTATCATTTAATCTCATCATTTCACAGCTGGCCAAGTCTGAGAGCATCAATAACAAAGGAGGGAAAAACGCAAGGTCACTATAGGTCAGTGTTGGGTAAATCTAGACTTTTACGTCACCGTCCTGCAACCGAGCTGGTCTATAAAGAGGAACACCCATAGACCAGCACGCACTCGTTTTTTCCCCTTCTGAGACGAGAAACAGGTACGTTTAACATTTGACTTTAATCGCTCCTTGATAATATAAATAAAATAAAATAAAATAAAATAAAATAAATTGCATTTATTATGCTACTTTTTGAAGTGTAATAAGTTTCTGATGCTGCAGCCAGAACGTATAGCTTCAAAACAACCAAAGAACATCAAATTATTCTCAATACTTGCTCATCAAAATGTTTTTGATCTAAACTCATGAGGCACATTTCCAAAATTGATACTGTGGCGACACCTAGATGTCCTCATGGTAAACAAGCCAACGGTGAAGAAAATTCAGCCAAAAGATAACTGTTACAATGAGCTTACTTTTAAGTTATTTCTTACTGTGTTCAAAACAATATCCAGCAGATTGCCCAGTATTTTTGAGCAGAGGATTTAGTGTACTGGACAAAAAAGGAGCTGTCCATTAGCACTGGTGCTGAAGCGCAGGGTTGCTATTTGTAAATATAAAACAATTATTATTGTTATTATTATTATTATTATTAGGAGTAGTAGTAGTAGGAGGAGTAGTTGTATCATTATCACTTGTGGCATCGTAACCTCTTAGTAACAAACAGTTTACAAATTACAGCCTGCCTCTGTCCTCTCTCTCCTTACAGAGCACAGTCAAGATGAAACTGTTCCTTGCAGTTGCCGTCCTGATGCTGGCTTTTGCCGCTCAAACAGGTAGATCTTAATTTTACCTGTTCCTTAAAGTCTCCTCAAAACCTTCTCAGCTCCCTCTCTTTCCTCTTTGTAGTCTAACCCTCTTCTCTATCCACCTGTCCTTCCTGCAGAGGCTCAGGACAGCACTTTGGAGGAGCGTTTGTCAAATGTTGGTACCCAGGTTAAAGAGGCGGTCACGAACCTCGCTGAGAAGGTTAAGACCGCTGCAGAGGATATCCACAACAGTGACTTTGCCGTCAAAACCAGGTGG
>OMKZ01000538.1:0-13738 GCA_900302535.1 Neoniphon sammara
GTGGCTGTAAATGAATGAATTGTGTTTTCATTAAACATGACACTTGGAGATAGAGTAGCCTGCCATCAATTGAATAGAGTGGAGTATCATAATGAGAGGAAGGAAAAGACAGAACACAGTCATTCTTCATCTCGGAAAGAGACGCACAGAAATGGTCATCATTACGTTCCAGTCCATCTCTGCTAATTTCATTGTGCCACTGTCAGGCAAGGCACAAAAAAGGTAAAACAACTTATGTGCACTGTTATTTACATAGGGAACTGTGTAGCACAAAGCCATCAATGTGGAGAAATGCAGGACAGACAATAATGTGGCAAAATGGCATTTTATACATTCTCATCTCTGGTAATTCACTCAGTGGGCTGTGTATTATGCAAGCTTATTTACAGGCAATGTCATAAAAAAGCCATAAATAACGTGAATGACTCATTTTGGATACACAATAGGGGGGAGCATCATGGAGCACTGGCTGCTGTCGGCCACTGCAACAGCTACAGCCATTTATTAAGGGTGCATAAATCTCTTTAGCATGTATGTATGTGTAATCCATTTCCAATATTGCTGTAAAAGCCAGGGATGCATAACCATAGCGATTCACAGGCTATTTCACTCCAAGTATGTTGCCTTATTGATCCTCTAGCTAGACAATTAGATGGACACTTAGAAAAAACACTATTTGTCAGGCTGAGCAAGATGAGAAATTCAAAAATTTGGGTCTTGGCTGCTCAACAATGTACTTGCAAGTGGAATTTGCTGAGACAACTCAGTGGTTTAATTTTTATCCTAGCATAATGAATATCAAGATATCATATTGGTTACGGGCTGGGTGTTAGAAAACACTTACTGCAGGATTGACCACGATGGATCAACCAATGAGGCAGAAAGCAGAAGGAACTAAAACCCAGGAAAAAGGGATCTGCAGCATTAGATGCAGTGGGGATGGTAGGGGAAATCCCTTTCCGATAGAGCGGAAGCTCCATTTGTTAAGTCCCAGAGGATGAGGATGGGGGAGGGCAAAAGAACACAGGCTATTAGTGCAACATGGGGTGTGCCATTAAAGTAGCATGCACAAGTGATCTCTTAGTCACTGCTGACATGCTTAAACCATGAGCCCACAGTGAGCCTTGATGTCTGTCTGACCCTTGGGAGCCAGAGGGGAGCAAACCCGCGGTGGTGACTGCACAAACAACAGTGTCAGATGGCCCACACATCCTTTAAGAAAGTATTTTTCAAACTGGGGCCCAGTATTGATTCTTGTGTTATAGTTGAATGATCCCTGCTTTAGATTACTGCTATACAAATTTAATAATTCAATGCAAAAGTGGTGAAGCAATCCCTGAAAGATGTAATGACATGATCTGCAAATCTTTGCAGCAAAATTACAACTGCTTGCCAATTTGCAATATAGAAAATGAGAAATGCTGCTTTCAAAAATTTGCCTTTGACGCCATAGTCAAACACACTGTCATTGAGTAATTTCTCAAAGAAAGAGCAATCTAACTCTCATCAGCCTTAAACTATTACCTTATCACTTGAGCCTGACTTATGTAATGGACCTTCAAATAAAAGTTTCCCAGCTTTAATTGGTTTTAAAGGCAGCAGAGGACATACTTTGCAGTCCCGTATGTCAGTTTGGATCAGGGTTCTAGTGTTACAGGCTAGCAAGCTGACAGCAGGAGGGAGCCATGGACTTTATGCCTCTAAGCTCCCCTGATTGCTCTGACACCCATGGCATTCCCCAGTCGGGGAAAAACAGCGGCCACAGGCCATTTTATTCACATGCAGGAAATGATGAGAGAGTGCGGCAGTGCTCCAATTGCATCCCAGTCATACGAGGCGGCTGAAGAAACAGTCTCATAAAACATAAAGAATGCATGCAGGTGCACTCTTACAGCATGTTACCTATTTCATAATCCATGTGTAGTGTGATCATAGTAATGATCATGAGAAAGACAGTGGGTACTAGATGGAATTTTCCTGTAATGTGGTCCTTTTCTAGGGAAAATGAACACATGATTCCCTTTCTAATGTCTTCATTCTTATGGTATGGATTGTGCTCACACTACAGTGGTAGTATATTTCATGTACAATATAATGGATGGAATTTACTACAAGCCACCTAAGTCAGGTTCAAGTGCACCACTTTCAGACAGAAATCTCACTGCATTCCCTCTACTGTAATGTATTTTAAATATTGTAATATTTTCTCTGTTGCTGTCCTCTCTTTTCCCTCCCCCAATGTATCTCTTCTTTTTTCTCTCATTTTCTGATTTTATTACTGATTATTGAGGTCTCTTTAAAATAATGTGCTGTTACTGGTCCCTTGATTTTAGCAGAGTGACCTCAATAAATAAAGGATGAAATAAAATAATAGGAAAAATTCTGAAATCTCTCATACATACACATATAAACACTTTATCTAGATTATAGTTGACTCATAATCATTTTTCCTTTACGGTCTGTTACTTATTTTTCTGAGTTGACATCCTCCCCCATTCTGGATAAGATAATGAACTGACCCTTATTTGATCAGTTAACATTCTTAGTACATCTGTTTTACAGCTACTGAATTTTAGTGGCAGAAATTCTGACTAATTTGACAGACATGAAACAACTGGCACTCATTGCCAATGGACTGGATAGTGGGGAAATGCTCAGGGGGGCAGAGAACATGCCAGCTGGTCAGAGCTGTTCTACACCCATAAAAAAGATATTTAAGCCATTATAGGAAATGCAAAACATGTGGGACCAAATAAAAAAGTCCAGCTGCAAAAGTGAGCGAAACACTTGCTTTTCTCGAGATGGAGTATGGAGCATTAATACTTAACATTTTTGGTGGTTATTCAAGATAATGTAGCTTGCAAACATAATCTGTGTTTAATCTAGCTCCTAGTCCACATAAAACTGACAACTGGACAATGATTGTAAATCATTTACAAGTTGTATCATGTCCATGGTCTCCAAGAAAGCAAGGTGGATCTTATTAGGAATGGGTCAATTCAAGAATCAATTGTTCATTTGAATGAGACTTTCAAATCACCAATTTAAAATGGTTTGCCAGATCTGAATCAAAATTTAAAACCAGTTAAGTGTCCATGATTGGACTTTACTCTCTACATTTCCAAGTCAGTCAACACACTTGTAAACACTAAACACTAAAGATGTTATCTGCCTACCCTGGCAATGATTTCAATACTGGCTGGCTAGCATCCAAAATGGGCACAATCAACCACAACTGAGGGCTGAGAGGGGAATAAAATGAACCGGTCCTGAATCTATTTACTAATGTTGGACAGCCCAAAAGAATTCGGTTTGTTAAAAGAATTGGTCTTCCCACTGCTAGATATTATATTCACAGAGGTTAACCAGGGCAAATGCCTTTTTGATATAAAATGGCCAATTACAATACATTGCCTTTCAATAGAAAAAAAGCTATTTTAGAGTGCAGTAGCTGTGACCTGCAGCCCGAAAGTCCCACATGACAAATTTATCTGGAATTTTCTCTTCTCCTTTCATGGCTATCCTAGTTTAACCTCCTTCCTCCCTCCACCAAACTACCTGTGGTCAAGACCTAAATATTAAATTCAAAGTCTTCTTACAACCCTATTATAACCTAGTCTTATAACTCAACGTTACACTATGGGAAGAAATTAATCCATGATTTTAAAAACCAGTGCCTTACATCATTAAAATTTCCTGTCAGGTCTAAGATATTAACAACTTGACAAGATCTTTCCAGGTCTTTTCAGTACGTCAGGTGAGATAATGACAATGACATATTGTGATAAAAAAAAAGAAAAATGCAATCAGAGAAAGTAGATAAATTCCTCCAGCTATTCATTCCCCAGTTTCATATATTCAATTCACTACTGCAATGTTCAAAATCAGGCTGCTAATCCTGCCCATTTAGCTCTCTGCCCCTTAGCATGAAAGCCTATTAACTAGTTTTATATTACTAACCACGGTCTATCCTTCTTGCTTTGAGGAGGAAACTCCTTTAATGGGCAATTAGTAATTGGAAATGAAAGTGGCAGATGTGGTTTGCATACAAGACTGAGAGTAACAAAAGGTGACAGGAATTGTAATTTAAGGGCCTTATAATGCCTAATAGAGGAGATGCATATTATGGTATCAGTCTCACAATTAAAGTATTTATAATATCAGCAATATTGCATCCTTCAAGATGATGTATGCCCCATTCACTGTGCATTTTAATTAACTTCTTAGCAATTAATACCACAATGAGAATTAGGTTGTTTAATCGCCTTACCCCTCAGCAATTTATTAAACAAATATCTGGCAATGCAGCGATGTGAAACAAACACTCACTCCCTATCATAGCCGTGGTGTGTTATTGTTTAGTGCAGACTTTGACTGGGGAGTGAAATAGCCCCCGGCATCTTGAAATAAGAGGAAAAACAGCCACATTGAATAGAGTTAGAGGTTTATTTACATTCAGGCAGTAAAGTTGAACTGTGATGATGGCGCGAATGGTGAAACAATATACTAATAAAATAAACAGTACATATTCTAGCGCAAAAGGCATGCTCAAATTGCAGTGGGTTATGAGTACAGTACTTTGAATTGCAATTTTTATTTGACATAATGAGTTATGGATTTGGAAATGGAGAGAAACGTGTTTTTTAACATCTCTTTACATAAACACCTCCCCTCTTCCTACCTGGTCCGTCTGGCTTCCCCCAATGTGCTTTGCTCAGCAGACTGGAAATGAAGCATGATAGGCCTTGTAAGTGTCCAGCCTCAAACCGCTGCTCTTACCTGGTGTCTCCACAAGTGTGTCAGTTATTTATAGATGATGGGTATGGTGGATTAACAAGAATCCCCAAGACTACACTTTGGAGAAATGACTTTGAGGGCTTTTTGGCAGGGTCCAGCAGTCCATTTTCCAGCACAAAGCCCAGCTGAGCCTTTTGGCTGGGGTTATGGACATGGCACTGATTGGTTTTAGACAGCACTTGACAGACTGTGGGTCTTGGAGAGGGAGTCAGGACTGCCCCAAACCCTGATGGTTATGGCAGAGGTGCTTTGTTATAGTGTGGAGAGAGGTGATTTGTAGAGGTGTGAGAGAGATGCTGTGATGTTAATAAAGTTTCATACTGGTTCATATGCAATTTTGATTCCAAAATGTGGTCTTTATGCATTTTGTGCTTTATTGACTTACTAATGACAAGAGTCCCGATCAAGAGATAAACACTTAGGTTAATTAAGTGCCAAGAGGTTGGGAATGACATGTTTTCCTCTGGCTCAGTCTGCAAATAATATTTAATGAAAAAAGCACCAATCAAGTGTTTTATGTTGGTTAGTATCACTCTGAGTCAGTAAGCAGAAGATAGTAGGGTGAGTAGGGTGTCAGTAAGTTAGGGAAACTGACCTGTCCTTGCTTGTCTGGTGACAGTATGTCCTGGCAAAAGCTCTGGGTCTTGGCACTAAGTGCCAAATCTATGCAGAGGCTGTCTGACAGCATTTGGCACAACTGTACAGCATCAGCACACTAACTTCATTTTCACTCTTCTGCAATTTCATTGAAAAGGACTGAGGAGTTCCAACAGCGCGATGGCAGGCCAGAACATAAATTTTGAATTTGCTTTATGCTTTTCTCCCATGTAGATAGGCAGGGTTTCCCTTGTTCTTACTGGATGCAAGACATCCTTTCAGTCATGACGAGGAATACAAAGTGCAGCCATGCAAATCGGCCTGGCCCCTTTTGGGAAGTAGGGCGATATTTTATATTTATCAGCTTTCCAATGAAAGTGCTGGCCTTGCTATATGCTCAAAGAGAGTGACAAAATAAAGTCCGCAAGTCTTTACACTTAGCGTAGCCCTATAGGTACTTAACTGAACAAAACAGAAAATTGTTTGGCGTCATATTATTTATCTATTTATTTTAACCATTATTTTGCCAGTGTAATGTTTTATAGATCCAAAATCTCTCCCTAGGAAGACCTAGAAAGAAAGACAACAGAGTTGCAAACAAACATGCAACACAACATTATCATTTTGTGTCCTTAAACACAATCACTAAAACAGCCAGGAGGAAAATGGGAGAGACAGATTGAGATTGAGAGAATCTGACAACATACAGACAGAGGGAAACAGAGAGAAACAGATAAAGTATTCAGGAGCCACACATTATATCAACAGCAACTGCATGCAATATTTTAATACAGTCCATGTGTGTGCTCTTATCATTCACTGTTGCCCAATTTTTTGATTGTACAGCCTGATCTCACAAAATTTCGTGATGAGCAGAACGTTAAAATGAAATTCCTTACCCCATCATGAAATCATTACATGAAGGAGGCTGGGATACAAACATCTGTAGTGTGACATACAAGATTCAGTCCTCCCATGCTGGGTTAACTACGAGAGCCGAGATAGGCCCCATGCACCCAGCACCCTGGGTGAGCCACTTTCCCTTTTACATTATTGACTTTTGAAAAAGTGCCCCCCCCCTTGCAAATGCACAAGACCTGAGTTCACCCTGGTTTCAAACAATGTACTAATCACTTATGTATTGCATTTGAAATTTTCACAACACAAAAATTTGCTATACCATCTCTCTTTTTGGGGGGGATCAATCAAAGCAGTAGAGAGGATCGAAGTAATGCTATCAAGTGATTTTTTTTTTTAGCAATGGGAATTTTCCCATAGGATCATTTATAATGGGACTGATCCAAATTACCCAGACTACCTAGTTGGAGTTGGCCTCCCTGAGCACTTGAGGATTCTTCACCCGCCTCACAATCTCTAGAATGTATTTAAACCTTACCTGCACATGGCATCATTTAAATTAAGGCTCAGAGGAAATCACTATACAGATTCATGCTGGATGAGCCAGTTCATCTTGTTTTGTAATATTTAATGAGGTTGCATTGAGACTGGGGTTGGGGCAAAAGCCTGTGGAAAATTCATACTCCTATCAAGAATATTCGCTCCATCGTTTTCTTCGCTGTGCTCTCTGCTTCCTTCTATTTAAGAAACATACCAGCACATACAGTATGCCTCCTCTCCCTCCCTTCTCCAGCGGTTCCTCCTGAGGGAAACAGTCAGAGCTGAAGATTAGCAGGGGTAAAGTGAATGTGCTCGTACTGCACATTTTCTTTGATTACAGCAGGGGGGAGAAGTCTTTGCTGTGGGATACTGCACTGGGGGGATGGAGCGCCGCTTTAACTGCTCCCCCATGAATTAGTCTGTTGTACAAATGAAAAGAGCCTACAAAGGGATGTAATCAGGCCGGGCTGTGGTCCAAGAAATATGTTAGGCATTAATTTTTTAGTATCATTGACAGCTATGAGCTGTTTTGTGACACAATTGGGAAATTATGCTTGTAGGAATGCTGTAACTCTTTAGCAAAATCTATGTACCAAGAATGTATTATGCTGATAGAGCTGTATGTGGCAGCACTCTTTTGAAAGCCCACAAGACTGGAAAAGATTCAGGATAGAAAAAGGCTTGAAAAAACTCTTCCAGAACTTCCCTGAGATGAAGTATCTCAAATCTGGCTCTCTAGGTGTGCAGTAAGCACATTATTCATTGACTTCACCTATGGCAACTACACAGGGACATCCAATACTGGCAAGGATATGGGGTGTTTTCTCCAAGCCGATTTGAACAATATCTCCCCTACAAAGTGGGCTCAGTGGGTTGAAAAAGCATAGGTGGTTGCATCCTCCCTCAACAGCAGTTGATCCTAGGGGATTTCCTAACGTGGATTACCATGTTATTCATACTAGATGCAACCCCAACCTCATTTGTGCTCAATATGACAACTGAGAGCTTTCCCTCAGCTTGGCTGGTTTCATTTTCCTCTGGTTTCAGGTGATACTTTAATCTGTGTTCAGTGTTCTGTGTGGTGAGGATAAACTACACAGCTCTGATTCCACAATCCCTGTGTAAAGACATTAATTAGACTATCAAGCTGGACAAATAATTACTCTATCAATATGACCACTATCCACTTTGTTCTCATTGACTGTGCTTTCAGGTCTATCCAAGTTGGAGTACTTATAGAAAAAATTAAGCTATTTTATCTTTGACAAGGGAAGCTGGACAAAGAGAGGCTCAGCGGTGTAGAGCCACAGTGATTGTCTCAATGCCTGGAGATTAAGTACATACCGCTAACATATCCTGACTGCAGACTACAATATCATCTGGCAAGGACACCAAAACGCATGAGGTGAACAAACAGAAACCACACACCACAGGGTGCAATTTATCAGCAGGTATTTAAATATTCTCTTTAAAGTGCTGTGCAGCTGCAACCTTGTTGTATCTCAGTAGCAGGTAGGAGGCCTTGGCTTGTATTCAGAAGACAGCAGTGCCAGAGAGTCTCACTCTACGAAGGTATGTAAAGGCAAACTGGCTACTTCAACAACGTATTTTTGCCAAGTCCAATTCAATTTTCCCTGCAGCTTCCTACTGTATGAAGTTTTTTGGTTCTTAGCTTTGTAAAATGTTATTAAATATCATTAAAGTGTGTACACACTTTAATGATATTTAATAACACAGTTCTGTGCAATCTGTGCTATATTTTTCAGTTTAGGTTGCTGTAAACGGGGTTCATCAGTATCTAGGCATTTCAGATAACAGAGTGCAAACTAAGGTCATGATTCATGCTGCAGGGTTGGCTTGATCAGGTATCACCTGAGCAGCTTGAGTCTTTTTTTCAGATTTGTCACACTGTGGAGCCATTTTATCACCACTCTATTCCAAACAGGGGGTCAATCATTTCGAGGGACCACAGAGAGACGATGTTTTTGAAATATCAAATGATTGTGAGTGATGTGCAGCTGTAACCACTGAAAAGCGCCCCCACACTGCATTTATCCATCAACTATTCTCCAGGAATGGCCACTGCAGAAATCTTATGGATGGAGCTGAGCAGGCAAACTGTGACATAAAACTCTAATTTTTCAAACAACTTGCCAGATTATTATTTGCACATTGTAGTAACTGAAAAGGGGACAAAATTTAAGCTTTCTGAAAATTTCCTCTCAGAGGTCGAGCAACAGTACAGATGTAATTCAGCAACCATGCCACAACAAATGGGACTTTTATGGCTATATCTGCACAGCAGATTTAGGAATAATTCAGGGTATGGCAAGCCGGATAATAATTGAAACATTTGAAACAGACATAAAATCAGCCTCAAGGGAGTTTGACCACTGCTGGTGTGTGTTTTGTTTGCCCTGCACAAAGATGACTCTACAGTGCTGTATTGCAATGAATTCAATTCAGTTTTAACTACTTTAGCGTCCATTTCACAGACTCTCAGACATAGTTAAGGGGCACCTCCTTAACTATGCATACAGCTAACCAATCAGAGTTCATTTGATGTAAACTTCCAGTCTCTGTAATGGAATAGTTCAAATTTTCAGAACGCTGACAGTTATAATATTCTGGCTAACCTCACATTAACACGCCGCTTTTTAAAACATAAAATGGGATTGGGAAATGTGATTCTAATTGCACTGGATCTTCAAGTCATACTCCATATTTTTAGTGCTGGCTGAATAGGAAATTGGCTTTGTTTTCCCAGCATGTGCACTAATAGTTGAGCAGAAGGGACAAAAAAGAACCATGCCCTGAGGTTGCTCTGTACACCAATGCCTCGCATGTACCATACAGTAAATAATGCACATGGCTGACTGATTATAATTATCTATTTCTGAACAATGAGATTTATGCAAACATTTTGTCACTGCCTGAAACAGCTAGACACTACTATGTCACTAATGATCGGCAAAACTGCAGGAATGTAATTGTAAATGGCCTTAAATGTGATATCAGAGGATTTTCAAAAAGAGAGAGCATAAAGGCTTAAGTCAAAAGTGGTAAAAGTATGATAAGCAAGGGATGACTGTAAATCTGATGCTTTATGGTAATGCCAATTTCATCATCAAGTTCATAGCATATTTTAATGTTGAGAACATGTTATACCTTACAAAATTTCACTGTATGCTTGTGACACAAAATCTTCTCAAGCTATAAAACGGCAATTCACACTGAAATCTCTGGTGTCATCATGATGCGAAGCCCGGAGCTGCTATTTTAACAGTGAGTGGGAAACTAACATGGTGGGAAGATTGCACAGCCCCATGATTTACTAGTGAAAACAGTTAGATCTGGTTCACTGAAATTGGCTGGGTAGTTTGCTGTGTCATTGCAAATTTGAGGTTCCTTTCTCATTTCACAAAAATGCTCCGAGGCGTATGCTCACAAACTGAGATGATCTGGTTTAATGCTGCTATACTGTATATAGTGTATGTAGCATATATTATGCTGAATGACCTTTTCTACTCGAGTGGAAACTAGATTAGATTTATATCCCTCAGTTGTGCTCATTGTGTTCTTCTCAACATATGTAATCAATATTCCAGTTCTTAATGCGAGTATACATGGCTGGTTAAACACATAGGCTATCTTGTGCAGTCCAACGCTCTTCTTATCATTTTGCTGTGAACGCCATTCAAAGGCCTTGCCAGTAAGCAAAATGTTTGCGACCTGAAAACATTTTGTAGAAACATGGATTATGGATGGGGTTAATTATCCATCTTAAAAGCAACACAATGCAATGTCAATGATGTAATGGAGTAGAAGAAATGGGGGAGTGAAATTACCCCTTCTTGTCCAGTGCCATGAAATCAATAGGGGCTCACACAGGGACAGTGGTAGAACACTGAGCTCATTCATTACATCTGATTGACCTAAAGCACTTGCAAAAAAAAAAACAAAACAAAAAAACGATTGGGGAACACATAAAGCGACAAAGAGCAAATAGGGAAAACACAATTTCAGCAGTGCTGAAGCACAGCGCATGTAGCTCTTATGAGGGAGGAAAGACTAATGTTAAAAAAATGAGTGGTTTGACCAACACATAGCTTTGACTTGTAATTCGCCTTGGCTTTAGGATGCATAGACCAATAAGCCGATTAGTGCAGATGCAGTGTTGTTGTGCATGAAGCCTTGGGTTAATGGAATAATGCAATGTGGCGAGCGCTGCAGCCTGCAAGCATAATATGCAAATATTTACCTTTCCACTTCAGCAGAGCAGGGTGAGCCAAATATGCATCTCATTTACATCACAATAGTGAGTGTACAGGAGAAACAACATTTAGGCCTGGAGACGAACGAAGGGGGAAAAATAAGGTCACTTAATTTCTACCTCCAGGAGATGGAATCTTTTTTGTCACAGTGAGGAAGTTGGCCAAGTATAGTGCTGAGGATTATATGTTGACACCTTTTGCTATGTTGTACTTTCATCCTGTTGTCCTTTCATACTTGCCAACCCTCCTGATTTTCCCGGGAGACTCCAGATTTTCATGCCGCTCTCCCGCTTCTGCTGGAGTTTCATTTCTCCTGATTTGCTCCCATACTTTGATCAAATTTCACACTCTGCCCATTTACTGTATTTGTTACAAGCAGTAACGGAACAAATCTCCGACCTAGACTATCACTTTTATTGCATGAGCAACCAATAGAACACACTGCACCAAAAAACATTGTCTCCATGGTTACCTTCATTGAAAACACTGTTAAGCCGACTGCTTCTATTGTGCCTATGATTTAGACGATTAAATATGTTAGATATATTATTTGACATTTTTTGTTCTACACAAAATAAGTTTTAAGTCATTTTAAAGGTCTTGGTAAGCTTCAAATAGCAATGTGCGATCCGGACAGGTCTTTATATTAGTAGAATACAACTTTATTTGTTTAGCATCTGCTCCCATTTGGCACAAAGGTAAGCTTCGTATGATCATTTGGTTAATTTTAATCAACTGTTACCATGTGTGAGAAGAATTCCTTATTTTTTCAATTTATAAAAGGCCTGCATAGAGAAATTATATACTGTTTTCTTAAAGTTTATGTGAAAAATAAAAAGATCCCTCCCTATTTCCAGTGTTGGCAAGTATAGTTCCTTACAGTTAATGGAAAAATTGAAGGTTCCACCCAGTCTCCATATTGATTTCCTATCATTTAACTTATTCCACATGAACTAATTTTTTTAAACTAATTCTATGGCTGCAGGCTACAGCAAATGGCTTCTACTTTAGCCTAAGGCCATGTTTATTAAATTACTCATCTGCCTCAAGCTTTCTATGCAAATGTGGCCTATGGGTATGGACTAATTTCATTGCCTGTATTGTCATTTGTTTGATAGTTTGACCATGTGACGTATGCCATTTTAATCCCTTCAACTGAAATGTGGGATTGAAATATTTATGAAAGAGGTTGCCATTAAGGTTAAAGCAGCATGGAGGTTACCCCTCCAGTGTACCTCCCCAATCGTTTATTAATAGACCTCTTGCACATTTTTGACACTAGCTGTCACAGAAACCATTTGCACAGTTAATGAAAGGGGAGTTTTTACATTCTGCCAATTCGGCAGAAAGATGGCAGAGCCCAGCACAAGCACTACATTTCATTTTATTAATCCATCTCAAACTAGCGGGGAGAGCGAAAGCCACAGAGAGACAGATTTGCGGGTAGTGGAAAAATGAGTCTCAAAAGTGCAGCCACAAAAAATTCACCAAGCGATAAAATCACTAAAAGGGCATCATATCTGCTGCAGCTGCGTCAGCTTCATTCTGGTGGTTTCCTCACATTTTTCTCATGTAATCAAAGTCAAATGTTTGCTGGTTATACACCCAATCTCAATGAATGTGAAACAAACAGTAAACTAAAATGTCTTTTTTTTGTGCAGCATGCTAAACAAATGCTTGCAGCCAATTGGTCACCATGTGAGCATTATGTGCAACAAGACTGGAGCAGCCAGTTGAATAATTTTTCCATGTCCTCATTCACATGCTGCACAGGTAGTTTGATTTTGGACACATTCCATTCACTGTCACTTTGACTCAAATTAGAATAGTAATTGAAGGTTATTAAATGACCTATGAACCGTGGCAAATGGAAATAAATACTGTCCTGCCTCCAGGATGAGAGGGGAGCCTTGGCTGTAACGTTAGTACATGCTATCCTTTCTCTGAACGTCACATATAATATGATAGGTATATTATCCCAGCATGGGATATCTGCTCCCTGCTTCCCTGTCTCCCTTTTATCCTCTTTCTCCTCTACTTCTCCTCATTTTTTTTCCCAGAGCAAACTTCCACAGTGGAACCACAGGAATCCAGAGTCACAGTCTCAGCGGGATTTTGAGGCTCAGAAATCATTAGTGCACAATTCCCACCCGGCACAGAGTCATGGAATGAAAATGAATCCAGGCCCGCCTTCGTTCTCTTCCCACCTAAAGAGCCCTGTCAAAGTCCTGCATGTCTACCTCACTCTGCTCCGCCAGGCGTTAGACTCTGAGGGATTCAGTGTGGAGTGAGCTAACATAAGAAGCACAAGGTCTCCTCTTCTAAATTAGATTGGAAGGCAAACAACAACAGTGCTAACAAAAGCTATCCCTCCTCATTTGATTCAAAGGCAGTGCACACCTAACCTTTTTTAAACACCTTTTATGTGGAGAGGCACACTGGGTGTTGAGAGCGGGGTCAGCACATATATGAGTGCGCGCACACACACACACACACACACACACACATGCAAATACATATAAACGTGCACACATGATACACACATGATCCAAGGGTGAATGACAGACCAATAAGGCAGGTTTGACACTCTGCCAGGCTTGTTAGTCCCAAACACACACACACACACACACACACACACACACACACACACACACAGACTTCCAGAGCGTGAC
>OMKZ01000538.1:22499-40999 GCA_900302535.1 Neoniphon sammara
CACACACACACACACACACACACACACACACACACACACACACACACACACACACAGTGGAATCATGTTAAACCCTTCTCCAAAAGACCAACCATTTTGGAGAATTTCCAGCTTTTTGTATTATAAAAGGGATCCCATAAAGAAAATTACAGATTAAAAGAGTTCAAATTAATGCAAACATCAATCAAGGCTTAATACTTGGAGGTCTGTTGAGGTGGAAATGTGTGAATATGCCTTTGTTAGTTGGGTTAAGGTGATATGTGGACTACATCTACTGATCTTTGTGTAACTTCATCAAATATATTGGTCTGGAAACATAAGGAAACTTTTTTTTTCATTTTGGGAATATAAAATAGCCTTCTTATAATAAAATTAAAAGCTCCCTCATTAAAATCTTAATACCCCACATCCCTCCCCTCTTCTTGCAAATAATGTGCAATTAAAAAAGGGAAATTTCTTATTAGATCAAGGACAATTTGAGGTATTTTCATAAGGGGAGGGTAAATGACTCCACAGCTATTCAAGGTTATGGCTCACTCAGTGATAAGGCAAGCTATTCAGTTTGCAAATGTATGGGAAAATTAGAACTTAAGGCAGTCCAATCTCTGTAATGTATGTATCATGGTGAGAGCATAGGCATCTGAGATTATGATCTGGTTTAATTGGAAGTCGGCGTCATTCTCACACCCTGGGTTTGACTCCTCAGGTTAAATATAATTTTCACATCAACGCTGTTGGACATCAGTGGGAGCCAATGAGATTCCAAATGAGCAGGAATTAAGAAAATAACTCATTTAGTGGGTATTTATTCACAGCTGCAAACGGGCCAGGAAGCCAATTAACTTGTTGAATGCCAGAGCCCACATCAGAGCTGGTAGAAATGTCTAACTATGTGCAAGGAGTGAGCGACAAGGTCAAATCATTAAAGTGTTATGACAAAGTAGCATAATAACCCAGAGGAAGACACTTTGATTTATTGAAACATTTTATAAATAAATACATCGGAGTTAAAGAATGCATCGACTTGCGTGTTATTGAATGTTGAGTTTCATCTTATTTCTTGACGCTTCATAGTCCTAGGTGTTTTAAAATACCAAGCAATATTCAAAATGACAGTACTAAGCAGAAAGAGAAAATGGAGTATAAGAGAAATGGGTATATTTAAACTACGTTTTTGCTCATCCATTAGTATTTCCATTAGTATTTCTATTCAAAGGGAGAAGGCCTAGGAAGGGTGGAACAGGGCATATTTGATGTTTTCAGGAGTAAAATCTTTTAAAGAGTTTGCTGAAGGTGAAATATCTTTTGTCACCAGGAGCATAATGAGGAAAAAATGGCCACTGAAGATCAGTGTGTCAGACAAATCCAGAACTAAACCCCAAACTTACACTTAGTTGGTGCCTGTCGCCCTTGTTGTTGGTCACATGGCTGTCATACCTGCCATATGTTGTTCCACTGGTTTTAATAGCTGAGTCCGACTGATTTATCATTTCACCACTGACAGAGACGTGACTGTTGGCTAGCTGTGAGGAGAAATCAGAAATCTTTGTAGTAACTATTTCATCTCAGGTAAGAGTGTCTAAGATATGAGGGTATACTATACAGACATTGTTCATGCAGTTGTCAGCACTTGGCCCCTCCTTGGGCTGGTTTTTAACCTGTAGCTAAAAACAGGCCTGTGTCATAGCACAGATATTCTACAATGAAAAGGGGGTTTGCCACGCCACACACTTTGAGTGACACTGCTGGATAATGAACGCCCTCTGGCACAGTGTAGCCCAAATGAGTAAAAAATGACTAATGAATGGAGCTAATTGCCCATTCATGTGAATATGCAGCTATCAGACCCCAGTGTTTTCATGGTTTTGATATTAACTCAGTCCTAACATCTCTGAATACCCTTGCTTGTATGTTTTGTTTTTTTTTTTTTTCCTAACATAGCTTCCCTGACATTATAGCTAACCAAAACTGACTGGCAAGCCACCATCTAAATATTGTTGTAAATATTGTAAACATTTATTAACCATTATTGCCACTTAAATTGAAATGTCCTTGTGCAATAAACACCACTTCCTATCTTTCAGTGACATTGCTTTGTATTTGAGGCGCCTATTTTAACAATTTGTAAAATTGTTACTCATGTAAAATGAAATGTTATGACGGCTAATGTTGTTTCTTTATCACCAATGGCTCAAAGACCACCTTTTTTTTTTAAATTTTATTTTAATGTTGCATGTTTAGCTAGTTTTGCAATCTTATGTAATTTATATCTGCTAACCTTAGGTCTGAGATGCCACAGCATTGTGCAGCCATGGACTAATCCAACAGAGCAGAAGAGTTCCCTCTATTCAGCTTTCCAAAAGATGCAGAGAACAGCTTTAGCTCTGGACCAGGAGCAGCTACACATCCACTCATAACAACATCAACACTCCATCTAAACACATTCTTCAGGTACATTACAAATGGTAAAATGCCCGATATGTTAACACTAATTAGCTCCTGGCGAACAAATCATGGCATGGTTTTGCACAGGGAGTGAATGCAATGTTTTCTTTCATTTTTGCAGTGAATGCAGAAATAGAGTGAGAGTAGACCTGAGCCAACTATGTTACAGTCAGAACCAGATCCGTATCTGGAAGCCCAGGCCCAGTAGCTGATTGTTTATAGGTGGCGCTGATACAAAGCGGACAAAATCAAAACACATTTTTGCTTCTCAGTGACATGTCAGAAAATATACAATGAATAAAAAGTTATTAATATTTACCCTAGGACCCAAGAAATACATGTTAATTTATTTTATAGAGAGAATCAGGGAAAATTGGGTGAAATATAGGGGGATGACATGGTACAAATCCAGGCTGATTCAACCCAAAACATTATGGGCACATGGTCTGCACCTTCGCCAACAGGTCCCTCTGCCATGTATTCCATCAATAGTTTAAATTGCCAGTGTCTCATAGTCATTATTTATTTGCCATGATTTATTTGGCTGGGGCATAGATGGCACAGGTGCAAACTTTGCCCACTGCCCAGATACCAAGAAAAAGAGTTTTATGGAATTTTGTATGTGGGGATGTCACACAGAAATCATATATTAAAAATAAATTAGAAGCCGTCAGGGAGAGCAAGCCTGAGAAAGACCTGTTATTGTGGGGGATGTTAACACAAAAATATTTATACAAAACCACAACACTATTCATAAACATGCTCGCGCGCGCGCACACACACACATGTGCACACAAACACACACACACACACACACACACACACACACACACACACACACACACAACCTTGAGCAGCTTCAAATTCCTTGAAGCTTCTTCTTCAGCTCCATTTACAAGGGCTGGCACAGGCCTTTTCCCCCATCTTCAAACACGTATAGATTTTTTTATGAGGCGCTGTCCATGACTTGTGTATAATGAAATATGGATCATGTGTGCAGTGTCTTTCATCCACTCCATGACAAAAGGAGTTGTATGGGCTGACTTGAATGTCCCACTAAAAACTGACAGCTGAAATCTTGTTCTCGGTTTTATTGAGTACTTTGCTCTTGACACAAGCTTCCTCTAATGTATTTCCAAGCACCGATGCAGCAATGCAACATAACACCTTGCATGGCAACAGCAGAGACAGATATTTCTAATAAGGGAGTTCACAGCAAAAAGAGATGCAATAAAGCTGTCAGCGAGATGATTATTTCAATACCTGAGCAAATATCCCTACAGGGATTATAAAACATGAGAGAAAAAAGAGATGCTAATTTCATCTTAATTCCCTCCAATTTCCTGTTTTCCTCATTTTCCTTGTTTTCCTCCTCTAATCACCCTCTCTGCATAAAAACAAAGTTTACATAGCACCGTGCCTGTAAGTTTCACTATCTTCCACTTATGGAAAGTTCACAGCACAAACATAAATCACACATCACCAAAATAAATAAAATATATAGATTTTTCCACACAGTATTTTTCAAAGCAAAGCCAAAATTCACATCTGGGGAAGAATGCATTGCATAACCTTATTTACTACCTAGCAGAGGGTCTCGGTGGATCTCATTTCATGAGCGTGGAGGGCTGGAGCTTTATTGGGCATTCCTCTTCAGGATGTTTCCATCATGATTCCCAGAGTGAAGCATGGATGGGCAGAACAGGATTATTACACATGATTACATCTCTCTCCTGCTCCTATAACTCCCTCTACATGGCCACTGATGACATTCTGAACTGCTGGCCTACAAGCCTCTTGTGTTCCCCCTCATGAATCCAAAGACAAGCGGCCATTTGGGATTTTACAATGCACGCAATCCTGCTCTGCAATATAGCCTTGTGTCCTCTGGTATGAGCTACTGTGCAAAGCTAAAAGAGCAATACAGAGGAGAGGAGAGAGGCAGGAAAATGTGTTTTTTTTTTCTTTTTTCCTTTTTTTTGTAGTAGTAGTAGTACTAGTAATATAGTGACACACATCCGTGTACAGAAACCTGATAGTAGAATAAAGTAGATCCTGTTGTGTTTACAATTCAAGATAGGAGAGATTACATTCCACAGAGAGGAAGAGATAAGGAAGAGATAACGATGATGATGATGATGATTGATCATTTAAGTGCATCATTATGTGACACAAATTGCCTGTCCTGATAAGATTTTCTTCGTGTTTTGTATTTCTGTAGCAAATTAAAACAATTACAGATTTATTGAACAATACCCATTTACTCTCTTACCAACCGCGCAAAGCATCTGTGTCAGTGGCAGATAGAAATTCAATATGGGTTTGTGTGTGCGTGTGCGTGTGTGTGTGTGTGTGTGTGTGTGTGTGTGTGTGTGTATTTAGAGTGTGCATCTGTGTTGGGGGGGCTTCAAAAGCCAATGGTTGCCATAGAGACGAGAAGGTAGGGAATTATGGGTGGAACGGGCACTGAGGGAGACATTACCAGTGTTTGTGTAGTTATTGTTCCAATATGTTCCTTACCCCTCCTTCGCTGTCTCCCTCTTCCACACGGCATTCTGGGAGTGCCAAGTTACAAATGAGCCTCCATGTATCTCCAGCATTATTCTAAACACCTTTCACTGATTTGTTGTTCAACAGTCCTACAGCATCGTGTTCTGTTAATACATAACTCCTGTGTTCCTGTCTGACTTGTGTACCTTTCAACCATATTTATTGATGCCATTCCTCACCCACAGGACACGAGAGGCAATACTGCGTCCCCTTGTGTCATTTGCTGTCATGCCATTAGTGTCAGTTGGTTTAGATGTATTGTGAACGTGAACAAACAAACGCGAAACTCATTACTCGACCGTCCCTAAACCCAACCCCCCTCTTCTTGCCACACAGACCTCAACGTATTGAGTAAAGCATCATTTTGCATTAAAAACTTGGTGCTGCTGCAGCTGTTTGTTGAAGCAGCTTTACTACATGAGGTTAGATCAGGATGTATGACTCAAAAAAGGTCTAAAAGTAGGTTTGTTTATTTATTTATTTAATTTTTATATTTCATTCAGAATAAAACATATTAAGAAATATAGAGGAAGCTGGGTATTTCTCCCAAACAGTCATATCTACAACCATTGCATCAATGCCTTTATTGATCACAAATTTCTGTTGTTTTGATTGTTTTGGTTGAGGTGGAATTGCATGGTTGCACTCCAAGCACTCATCTGAATTTTCTCATTTGACCAAAAGACTTTTGCTGCATGTTAAATGTTGAGCATGTGTCAATCCCCCCCTATGCTCTTTTACACAGACACACACACACATACACACACACTATGAGACAGTCATTTATGGCGTCCTACATCTTTATGGCCAGCACAAAAAGAAAACTATGTGGACATTTTGTCTAATTAAGGGATTAGATACACTTCCCTGGTCTTGTAGAAAAGCTCCATTTATTTCCTCTTATTGGATTTTCATTTGTGTTGTTTCTGTTTTATTCAATTTTACGCTGCAGTTTGTATTCATTATGGGGCAACAGAGGGAGTCAGTGGGTATCTAAAACAATGCCATCCAGAGTTTAAGTATCCTTGCCTAAGCACTGACCGGGAAGTATCTGCGCGCATTACCATCTAAATGTGCTTGGCTCTTCCTCCGTCAGAGGAGGCATGGCACACATCCAGACCAGGGTCAAATAGCATTTACAAATACTTTCAGCATCTCTTATAATCTGAATGAGCTGCAAGATGGGCAGGATTTCCACTTTCGAATAATTCAAACAGTGTCAGGGAGCTTGTCAATCACAAGGAAGTATACTAGATTGACTTTCAGATACTTCCCTTTGACAATTAAACAATCCACTATGCAAAATTGTGAGTGACCTTCAGTGGGGCCTGTGGACCAAAAAAAAAAAAAAGTGACAAAATTGTGGAATAAGCACACAATTTGATGGCTGAGTCTACACGGTTTTCATCCTCAGACTGACTCACCCATGGATTACATGCATTTTTTTTGTGAGCCGAATCTAAAAGCTCACAAAACCACCCCTCCATCACTTCAATCAACCCTCAGCAATTTTGCATAGTGCACCTTTATGTTTTCTGGTATTCACTGTATTATCCCATGTCGCAAATCCCAACCATTATGTACTTTATTTGTGCAAACAAACAAACACGAACATATGAAGTTTTAGCACAACTGACCATCAATACTTAGTAGGAAGAATAACTGGAATGCACTGCTGCAGTGTTTAACCTCCTCTCCATCGATTAAATTCCAAAAAAACAAACAAACAAACAAACAAAAAAAACACAAAAGACGTACAATTAGGCTGGAGTTCCGCAACCTTAAAAAAGTTGCTCCTTTATTTCATTATTTTCCCACAACACAGACTGCGAGGGGAAGAGAACATGCCAGCTTTTTCCCTTTTCAGAGAGAAGATACTGTCAGCGAGCTCCGTGGCCTTATCAGTGCAACTCAGCAGGGAGGCCAGGGCCAGACTACAGTGGCTGGTTTTGTCAGGATCCATGCAATGTTGTGCCTTCTTTCTTCCTCTCCCCTAGAGAGCTAGCCGGGAGCCTGGGAGACGAGAGTGAATGTCAGCTCCTCTGAAAAGAAGATCCCGCAGGTGTCTCAGCAGGACACGGTTTAGAGAAGGCCTCCAAGACAGTCTAGCAGACACAACCTAAACCCCTGGCTGGGCTGCAGCATTTAAGCAGGGCATCACGCACTGTTGTGGTCTAAGGTGATGGTGGAGAGGAGTCTGTGTGAGCCATAAACTTGAAATGGACAGTGAAGCTCAGAGTAGAGAAGAAAAATGGAATAGCAAAAAAAAAAAAAAAAAAAAAAAAATAGGTTGATATTTTTTTGTTTCATATCAGTCTAGGCTCAGCACCCTTACTGTTAGCAGAGATGTAGATTTAAAAATGCGAGTTCCTGGAAGTGGGATGTTGTTTTGCAAACTTGAAATAGGCTTGCGTAAGACACGAGTCCCAGAGGGTGGCTGTCATTTATGTGCTATAAAAAACACAAAGGATCTTTTGAGGTATGAAAACCACTGTTCAGGGATTTGAGAGGGATGAAGATGGTAATTGTGGATGATGATGATGAAGATGGTTGCAATGGAAACGGCAGACAGGCAGGCAAGCAGGAGGACATCTTCGTTCATTAATGAAGACATGTAGGCTTCAAGGAAAGAGCCTTTTGTGTCTTATTAGAAGATAAAAAGAAAAAGAAAAAATAAAATGTGTAGAGAAAACATTTTTGAGGTCCCACTTGAGTGGGTGGTGTATCCTACAACAGACACTTGCTGCAGGGCACCAAGGCAGTCTTAACCGAAGAAGTGTGACCTAAATGTTCATGCACTGACTTGATGATAAGAATGATTCATACATAAGAATAAGCAGTTTTTTTTCTGTGGATACCAAGGAAGAAGCATTGTAGGATGAGCAGCACCCTAAATGTTTCAAAAGACAATCAAAAAGTGCAGTTTTGAGGGTCATTTTGAGAGTCAGGTTCCTCCTCAAAGTTCCTCTTTGTTCTGCTTGCCTCCCCATTCAATTTCAACATAGGATGTTGATCCTTAGCATCCCATAGTCCTAATTACCTGTGATGGGGATTAGACAAGTTCCTGACAAGAGCTAATAACCATGTTGATCATTCTCTGAGAGTTTTCTGTTTCCTGTCTTCCTCTCCACCCACACCCAAACTTCGCCTTCCATCATGACGTCTGGGGATGCTTCGACAAAATAAACCCACAACATGCTGTTGAATTATGCAAATTTGGCTCAGTGATGTATGAAGAGAGAGTTGCAAGAGAGAGTTGCAATTAGCGCTACTGTTTAATCCCCCCTCCCTCCGCTGAACCCCCAGGCAAACAAATTACCATCCGTGCCCCTTCAGCTCCTGAGCCCGGCGCAAGGTGAAGAAACTGAAGCGGCTGTCTCCATTGTTCTGGAGTCAAATAAAAACGCTATGGTGCAAAAATGGAGATGATGGAATTTGTAAATTCATATGTACCACAAAGTGTGATGTGGTATGCCATAAGATTAGAATATATGAACTTTGAACATGTGATTATAGAAAAATGTAAATGCTGCCTGAGGAAGAGCACTGAGCTTGAAATGCATTGCACATCTGCATGTTCAGTCATAGCCATCATATGTTTGTCACTGCCTATCACACACATTTTTTAAGCACTCTAAGAGCCGGAATAAATATTAAAACAAGGTGTGTCCAATCTCTTCCAATTTTTGTGATTAGATTACAATTTAAAATAAATTGGTGTCCAAGGCTACCTATTCTACAGAGAGGAATTCTATTACTGTGCTGCAGAAGTCTAAAACAACTGTATCTAGGTACATTTCATTTCTAACTGCATTTAACTTCTAAAAAAGAAAATGACAAACTGTTTATACTTGCTTTTCTGCTTTTTTGTGGTGTTTTCAATCAAATCCCTTCAGATGAAAATGCATAGTATTTATCAAAGTAGTCTAAAATAGTAAATAAGAGAAAAAAATAAGAGAAAAAATAAGAGAAAAAAAAACAACTGTCTATTCCCTCTGCTGCCAAGGCAAGAAAAAGGTTTGATTTCAACCAGCATTTGGCCTTTCAGACGTCTTACAGCACATATCTAACTCAAGGCATCCATCCCATTGAGTCTTTTACGTTTCATTTTCCCTCCATCTCTCTCTCTCTCTCTCTCCTTTGGTTTCTCTGATTTTGACTGACTCTGACTCTCTCTCTCTTTCTTTTTCACACACACCCCCTGGCTGTTGGTCTGAAGCTCTCTTAAATATTCATAACCACGGAGAGAGAAACTGATTAGGAGTAAAGAATCACAAAGGGGGTATGCGGCTGGAGAGTGAGCTTTTCTCACGATCTTTCCTTACTTGTGTTAAAATACCAGAGGTAAGGCAAATAAAACACTGCACGCTTGTGTTGTTTACAGTGTTGTTGTATCTCCTGCCATTTTTTTTTGCCTGTGGGCTTATTTCAATACCTGTGTGAGAACACTGGTTTTATGCAGCTGAGACAGATGAAGGTCAGACCCACTGATACTTCCAGATTATTTAAGAAATGTTTCATAAGACAAAAAAGGCCGCTCAACTGGAAAAAAAGTTTTGTCTTCAGAGAAATGAGAGAATAATTTCTCTCTTCTTTAAATAAAATTACTTGAGTTTCTACAAAGTTTTGTGTTACTGTTGCACACTTAATTCAAAACACTGTGCTCTGTCCCATAAATCCTATTCATAACCTGAAGACATTCAACTAGAGTAGAATTCAAAATGAGTCACTTTGACAGAGTCTCATCATAATAAGCAGAGATGACATTCTGAAGGATAACCTGGTTCAGCGCTAGGTCTTACCTGGTTTGAGACACTTCTCAAAAGATTGATTTTATCTCTCTTCTCTTGCACTTTTTCTTTCATCCTTTCTGACAGGCTCCTTCGGTCATTAAAGAGTCATTAGAGGGACTCGTGTAAACTCACTTGGCTCTAGTCTGATTTAACCCCTCTAAAATTCTTAGCTTCCAGCTTGAGATGTAAAGAGGATATAGCAATTGTAGAGTTTGAACTTCTTGCACAGCAGTGAATTTCCCAATTAAAATGAAGTATATGCTATTGTTAATGAGCGATCTTCATTCTATCCCAAGGCGAACCTTTTAGAACATTTAAAGTTGCTTGGCTTTAATTCATCAGAAGGCACAGGCTTTGTGTCATAGGGACTGTATACCAATTCACAGGCCGCCTCCTTCGAAGGACGCAGTCTACAAAGGTGTGGTAGAAGCACCATTAGCTTGGTAGAAGGCTAAACCTTCTAGCAAGGCAGGGGTTACTAATTGGTACTGAGGATTCATCCTTGCCTCATTAAGGTTCCTGCTCCTAGTGTAGCCTCACAAGATGAGCAGCTGTGTAACGTTATTCCACAACAAAATACATTGACATTCAGAAAATGAAGGTAATCCGAATTGCAAAGCTTTTAATCATCATTTTAGTCACTACTTTACTTAACTTGCAAATTAAATTTGGCCCATAAAAATATGAGATGGGGTTCCAATTTCAGCTTTCGATTTTGCATTAATTCTAAATTAAAATGGGAAACATTATGAACAACAACTTGCACTTACATTTGTATTTGCATTTTTGTGCGTGAAGTCTTCACTTTCCCTTTGCCACCAATGTGCCTTTCCAAAATGACAGCTGTGCAAATGGAGTTTGGGGATACGGAGGACAGTGGAGGACACACTTGTTTTGTCCTCCAAACTCTACTAGGAGAAGGCTGCATAATCATGGTTGCATTTGGAGTACACTCTGGATTGGGACAACCTTCTCAAGCAACTATAATGTATGCATTTTTTAAATGCGACCTTTGAAGAATTGGGAGACTGCTTATACATGTATTCTGCTCTAATATGCTACAATTGAGAAACTAGTGCAGTGCAAACGTGCCTGTCGGAATGGGCTGATTGCTTGGCCTGCAATATTGCTGCTTGCAGCTTTTGACGAGAAGGGTCTGGCTGCAGGCTTGGAGCCACAGTGAGAGGACCTTTGTTTTTCCATGAGGAACACCATTAACATTTATAGCTATGCCCATTCCGAACCCTAACCCTAACCATAACCCTAACCTTAACCTCCTTTCCTGACAAATATAGTCGTGTTCTTCAGTGCTTCAAAAAATGGTCCTCTTGTTGCTGCTGGAGTTCACTGCTCTGCTGTGATAACTTTAGTCTGTGGGTGATGCCGTTGAAGTTCACATTTACTTAGCATTCGTCTCGCAAAGGTAAATGACAACATGCTCCCAACTGGTGCCTTTTTGACGATGAACTATAAAACTCTTATGTGCACTCTTGAAAACTCTGAGCATGTGCACACTGAAGACTACCCGGCTGTTGTGCTGCCCTTGCAGTTGAGTTCAACCTTTTTCGTTCCATCAGTCACAACAATAACTAACAATTAGAAAATCAACTTTTGCAGCTTTCTCAGAAATGGTTTATGCAAACATGCTCAACACTGCATTTCCCTGGGGCCTCAACAATACACCCGCCAAGTGTAAAGTCAATCGGATGAACGGTTGTCAGGAAAATCAAAGGACGGACATACAAACAGACAGAGATTCCTCCATTCATAGTCAGATGAGTTGAAGCATTATTGAAGGATTGATACGCAATAAATGCATCATGGGGGACTTCAATGATGGCTTCTACAGGAAGATTTAAATTCTCCTTATTTAAATTCTCTTTTTAAAACACTTTAGCTAGACCACAGAGCAACAAGTCAAACTAGGTAGGTTGATGGTTTTCTACCAACACCAGACCTCAGACATCACAGCCAAAGCGCATGGCTGTATTCATTTGTGAAAAATGAGAAGCTCTATAATGGGCTTTAGAAATTTCTCCGTGCCAAAAATAACATGGTTTATTGAAATGACCCCATGGGTTATCAAATAAAGCACCGTGAATCATCTGAATGGAATAAAACCCCTCTGCAATAACATGTTCAACCTTCAGTGAAGGCCTGGTTCATCCTGTGCCACCACGTAAGCACATTCCTGATACTGCACCATGAATCATCCTCTCACCGTTTACTACATTTGCTCTCTTGTAGCAAGCACAGTTGTCTGGTGCAACCTTTTTCCTCTGACTCATCTAAAATAGGTAGCATTAGTTAGCTGTCTATTTTCATGAAAATGTGTATGCCTCACCCTTGAACTGCTGGTATGGCATGTGCAAAGCAGGATTGTGAAGGGTGACCTCTGTGGCATGTTATTTGCTTACTAAATTATAAGCATAACTGGAAGACTACAGTTTCCACCTTTCCCATTATTAAAACAGAAGCTGTGGTTACGTATGATTTCATCACCCTGTGGGTCAGAGACATTCCATGTTGGACTCTGCAGAGTCCTTTCTCTTCTTTCAGACAGTTCTGATAGCTGAAAGGAGCTCGCCGCCTGGTCAGTGTTGTGTAAAATAACTCAAATCCCAAATAGACCTATTAACTCTGAGAAAAATCTCCATTTTAAATTTGGCTGATGTCCAGAGCCTTTTGCATCAATAACAATTCGAGGAAACAAATGAGCCTGTGAAAACTCTGGGATCCTGACCACAAAGGGGTCAATCAACTCTCTGTTAATTGACTCCAATTTCACCCTGACTACTTCTGTACCTAATTTGCATTGTAGAGTCACTGATGCATTAGGAAAATGTTTTCATAACGCATGTACCCAAATGCACTTATGACTCCGGTAGAATCTGAATAAGGCGAGTTTATCCGTGGTGAATTCAAATGAATAATTTAAGACCACACAGACATGTCCATTTCAAATGCCCATGTTGTTCTGCTGCTGTGTTTGAGTCACCCTGAAAGGAAGATAGCCCTCCAGAGTTGCACTCATATGTTTCTTTTCTTCAGTCTGAGGCACTTGCCTTTGAGTATATGGAGCTAAACCAATTTCAGGTGCATTTACTCAAACATCAGATGGGGCCTATCTGTGCAGGTTTACATGGTCGAGTGGGACCATTATTCATGTTCAAACATGACAGGTCCACTTCCCAGCCAAGACAGCTCCTCCATCAGACTGTGCCAGATTATACTGTTGATATATAACAACATAAAGCCTGAACACCAAACAAAATTACACACCATCACATGACAGGGCTGAAGGATGCTATTTTGACCATGGAAGCATATTGGTGGACTCTAAAAACAAAAAAAAATTGTTTGTTTTTTCTTGACTTTGCATTGTGTCTGTCTTAGAAAACTGAGAAGAAGAACTTGACTGAATCTGCAGGGTATCATGTTCAGAAAGTACGTTTGAAAAATATCAGCACTACTCTAAAAACTACAGCATGCAGCACATATATGTGCCTTTGCAAGCAAGGTAGAAGATAAAAATTGATATCCAGAGTGTTAGTATATCTTTCTGTTGCATGGAGTTATGAATAATACTTGGGAGACTACATGATGTCAAAGTCCAAAGCGTCCATGATTAAATATTTAAAGACATCCAAGAGGCAGGTTCAACACAACTCTAAAGAAAACCATAGAATATGGTGGTAAATCCCACAGGACCAAAAGATTCATCACTGAATATGAAGGAAACTACAACCAGGAGGCAGATTTCTTAACTCTTCACTGCTCCTGTTACCTAATTAAACTTTACAGCATTAACACATTGCTTTGCATTTCATTCATTTCCACCACACACCCAGCACAGCACCATTAAAGAAGCCACGGGGCACGGTATTGTTGTGCCTTTCTGTCTCTAGCCTGTGGAGCGTCACAGGCATAACATGGAAAATAAGACATGCACTGAGGATTCCTTAAAAATCTGACAGTAGCAAAAATGTTTCACACAGGAACTGGTTCCACTGCCAATTAAATGTTGATTTTGCTGATTGCTGATTTTTTGAGATTTTTTAAAAAAATTTATCATTATTTTTTTTAATATCTTCTTTTTTGGCACTTCTGCTTTATTGACAGAGACAGTACAGACAGACAGGAAAGATGGGGGAGAGAGGGTGATGACATGCAGCAAAGGATGCTGGTCGGAATCGAACCTGTGTCGCCGTGTTAAAGATATGTGGTACGCTCTCTATACAGTGAGTCACCAGAGCGCCCTGTGAGCGCCTTATTTATGGCTGCTGCAACCCCTTGTGCCATAAAGCTGCACATACACGCAAGCCTTGTAGACTTATATTTCATTATTACAACTCTTCAATACAGTAGCTTGTGTGTCATAAAAAGGCGCTGCAATTAAGACACACTCAATTGAAACATGCCCGCTATGTCCCATAGCATAATGATTTCGGATTTATGGGCCAGCATGCTCAATGTACAAATCATTACATCTGATCTGTGGAGAATGATGTGTGTGCAGTTGTAAGTAGAGTGGGTGCCTTCAGGAAACAAGCATGTGTTTACACTTGGTTTCTGCACAAACATGAAAACTATGCGCATGTGCCTGTGTCTGTGTCTGTGTTGAATTTAAATTGCATGTGCAAGTGTATACATGGGTGCAAATGAAAGAGTGAACCACTGTGTCAAACAGTAGCTGGGAGGTGTGGCTGGAGAATGAAGGACACACAAAATGAATAAGAGCCCCCGGCTATCTCTGTAAGGGCATACAACTCCCTCTTGTCTTTAACTCAGGTGGGTAGGATGTGTCTTAGCCAGCAAGTTGGAAAAAATGCAAATGCAGGTGAGAGGGGTTAGCTGGGATCCAGAATTGTCATTTACTCATGCCCCACATGTGGCTGGAAAAGGGGGCGTTATCAGAGCCAGAGGCACTCTCCTCCTGCAGACGGAAATAAGCCTGCGAGAGTCTAAAAGGTGGCGAGGTGGCCTTTTCGTGATTGAAAGACGAACAGAGAGTCACTCTTTGGGTCTGAAGCTCTTATCTGGAATTGAGCAAAGTATTCACTTGTGCAGTCAATCCTCAGCAAAAGACTAAACTGCCAATGCATGTCCACTTGGAGAAAGTACAGCAAGGCACTTGGAAGGAAAAACTATTCTGCCGCACAAGATGCCCTGACTTAAGTCACCTTTGAAAACAAATATCACACACTAAACAAATTATTTGTATTTCATGTAATACATTGTATAGCAGGTATTGTAGGAAGGACAGCAGGGGAACACAAGATGTTAGAGTGAAAGGAGATACAAACTCTTTATGACTCCTTATCCAAAACATTCATTTGTGACCTTTCCTACAGCAACCTATTTAACCTGTGTAGTCATATCCAGGTCTGTCATTAAAGTTTGACCTTTTCTTCTTCCAATTTTATCCATCAGGCTATTTATGCCACCTTTGAGCATGCTTTGAGCAGGCCCTCTGTCAAGCCTTCAGCCAGCAGCCTGTGTACAGTTGTTTGGGAGTATCAGGAGCTGTCATACTCTCCTGACAGAGGTCAGAGAGAGACGTATGGCAGGTCAGATAGAAAATCCGGAGAAATGCACAGGACATGACATATGCATGGTTCTCTATTAAAGTATGTATCACTGGCACATTTCAACTTCAGTCTGAGAAGAGCTGATACAGGGGGAGATTGTGGCCCTGCTGAGTTCACACTGATTTCTTTGTAATTGTGTGTCAATCAAGTCAAAAAAGCTGCCTGGCTGACTGCATCGGTGGAAGCCAAAGTCAGAGCCATTCAGGTAAATTCACTTGCAGCAGTATCTCATTATGGCAGCATGGAACAGATCGTATAATTAAAATACTTCCTCTCCAATTTCCCCCACACAGTATGTGACCCATAGCGCTCATCATCGTCATCATCATCTATGTTTTTTCTGAGTAAAAGAGAATATGGAAATACACTCCTGTATGCCACTATGAAGAGCTAAAGATCAAACTTCAGATAAAATCACTTTGAAGATGTAGAAGCAATCTCAGAATAAAATATTTTTTAAAAAGTAGTTCATGACTTAGTGTCTAATGCTGTATTTCAGGCTGATTTTCATCTCAGTCCCAATGCATAATTACTGAATTACACAGACACACACACAATAAGTGACATAAGTTCTAGACCAAAACAATAAAAATAAATAAATACTGGTGCAAAAATTTATTTTGGCCGATTTTGCTGCTCATAAACTTTGAATCAGAATCAGTGAGGTGAACTGCATGCTTAGGAATCACAAGAGTTTCCCACTGCCACCAACAAGGATAACATGCAGAAACCATATATTGTGTTAAATTCATTGTGACATTGCAATCTTCCGTTATTTCGGCAGACTGATTTTGTATATGCCTCATCATCTGTGGGAGCCATTTCCCTCTGTCATTATGTATTTGCTTTCATTTGTAAAGACTGTCTACTTTGGCTTGCTGTACAAACTGAATGGATGTTTTATGCTTGCAAACCCACGGTCATGTCTGTCTCTGTGGATAGTGCCTTCATTGTATACACAGGTGAGGAGCAAGGGAGGGTTATCTCTGCACATTTATGGCTACCAGGGGAAAATTCATCCATGTTTATCTCACACATGTAATCAAGTGATATAAATACATTTAGAAACTACTTTTTAAGAAAAAAGTCTGAGGTGAAGTTTTTGGAGCTGAAAATGTGATTGGGCAAGCTGCAAAAGGCCATGAGGATTAGACTGAAATGGGCTGAGTGTTATATTTATGTATGAGGAGGTTAGATATTACCAAGCACGTTCCTCATTGAACGGTGGAGTATTTCCTTGAATAGGTTTATCTTCATACCTTTCAGAAAACCCTTTTCAGAACTTTCTCTTATATACCGGGTGTTGTGGTTACAACAGTTATTTATAAATGTCCCATTTGATTTGATTTTCACCTCCATTTATGCAGAAAATTCCATACATTGCAAGATTCTCTATAAGACAGAACATCGAAAAAACACAACAGACCGTATAATACCAAAAGTATATTCCAAAGAATAAAAAGAGATGAAAAGAAAAACAAAAGCAAACCAAACAAGACAAAACAGTATCAAAATACAGCTGACAGTTGGTGAATTTAAAAAGCAGAAATAACAGAAAAGTCTCTCTGACTTCTCCTCAGGCTGAATTATAAACATGTAATGACTCCCTTTGTCTTGATTCCTGATCAATTTAAGATGCATTTCGATTCTGATACTGAATACCATCTCCGGCGCTGGTATAGATCGCGTTTCCATCATTTATTATCATCATTAGAAGAAATGAGTTGATGATTTGTGTCTCTCTGTGGCCCCATCTCCATTATTTAAATCGCTGCATTGATTAAGTGTCTTGCTCTCCGCTCTCGTTGGAAACAATCTCATCATCCAAACCTCGTTATTATGAAAATCTCCTAAAGTAGGCTACTGATTAGTTATTTGACATTAATAAAAGATACACAGAGCTTTGTATATGGCCATGAAAACAGCTATCCAGAGAGAGCAAATACAGTCTCATCTAAGGATAAAAATGCTGATATACATACAGTATATGGATGAAGGCAGCGAGCCTTGTTACCAAAGTCCTATCAAATCCACACAGCTAAGCTACTATCAGACAGGATGGCACCTTAACCTTGTCTCCATGTAATTTTCTTTAAACACTATGAGGATAATCACCTCTTTAGGCCATAAACAGCATAGGCCGCTGCACAAAGCCTTTTGTATTCAGGCAAACCAACAACCATGCAGAATGTTATTTACTCTGCAGCTGAGGATAAGGAAGAGGTTAGGCCACAAACAGGCTGGTCCAGCCACAGGTCAATCCCCCAGAGGAGGGCCGCAGATTGGGATTTTGTGCCAGGGTGAGCAGCCGTTTCTGTGGGACTGAGGTGGACCGAAAACCTTCTAAGGCGCAACTTAGTGAGCTGAGAAAGCACATTCACAGCAAATGTAAGAAACATTGACAATATAATGGATAGCCAATAGTCAGAGAAGTAAGCAGAAATTTTGGAGCAATTTCAACAGAACACCATGGGTAGATTTCTAGTCTAACTCACACTCCCAGTGATTTCTTTGTTTCTGTCTTTCTTTCTTTCTTTACAGATAAAGAAACAAACCTGCAATGTCATATAGGGGAATCCTATGGCCATTTAAATAACATCTCCTAAGGGTAGAACGCTAAAGGTTAAGTTTGGTATGTGACCATGAATAACATAGAAGCGCAGTGCACGGTTATATTAAGAAAGGGTTGGTCACCTTCCATTTTCTTGTATGGCTGACAGAGGAAAGAGTGATTGCCACAGCTGGAACCTAACATTTCAATGGCAACCGACCCAGTAACGTGCAAAGCTGCGATCAGAGCAGGGTTAAAGGTCATGGAGTGATGGACAAGTAAAAGGGTCGGTATATTTAGTGTTCACTTCAGAAATCACATAGATGGCTTGGTAACTGCTTGTTTTCTTTTTAAAAATAGAGACTTGAGAAGAGATAGTTGGACATATAGCTGAGCAGATAATTCAATGACAGTAATGTTTAATATATGAGTTTGTCTATGCAGAAGTCTTAGTTACAAGCAAGCAGCAAACTCAAATGCGACAATTCATTACTTAATTGGTGGTCAGGCTTCAGCAAGTAAATGAGGCATGTGACGTTTATATTTGCCCATATTTGGTGAGCGCTGCTT